>JAFLJL010016434.1:114654-132948 GCA_018398815.1 Conus ventricosus
AAAGTGCTAAAATTATATATGATAAGTTAAAATTCTATTACTGTCCTATAAAATATCATGCGTTTATCCATTTAAGTTTGGGCAGAAATTACTATATGATAAAATTTATAACGTTTCTGTTGTATAGGTCGAGACAAATATGTTTTTCCAAACCAGTCTGTCCACAAATCAATGAACAATGAGGGGTTTTTGTCATAAAGTTTAACATCGACATCGACTCCAAAGTCGTCTCCAAAGTCGTCTCCAAAGTCGTCTGCTCCATAGTTTTATAAAATTTTTTAATCTAATCCAGTTGTTATGTTTATCGGGCTCTCGGTCAAAACTTGTTCAGTATAATAAAACCCTATAAGATCTAACTGGTAAGATTAATCCAATTCAGTTCTGCAAGATTGTTTCTATTTAGACTAATATTGATTTTGTCGCTTGTTGTTATGACCTTAATATCCTCACCGTTGTAAAGAACGACGACAGTAACTTTAAGATTGTCAACGTCTAAGTTTTGCCAGCTAATAAGAATTCCTTTCATAAGATTGGCACTAAACACCCAAAGCTCCATTCCTCTCCACATCTTTTAAGACAGAAATATCAAATATTTATTGTGAACGTGTCTCCTAATTTGTTTCATGATTTGTCCGATGGTGCTGGAGGAGATGGCGGTAGAGGCACTGAACTTTGACCACAACCGCCTGTAATAGCCACACCAGTGTACTATTGCAAATCCCAAGGCTGCTATAACGCTTGCTAATGTGACACCTTGCTCTCTAAACAGTGTTCTTATTCGTTCTGCTAGCGTCGTGTCTTCATATAAAATTCTTTGGATAGTTTCTCTTATCCTGTTCACTTGAGTTCGTAATTAATTGTTCTGGTTTAGTAGACACAATTCTAGTCTTGCTGATCTCTCTAGTTCAAGATCATGCAGTCTTTGTGTTATTCTTTCTTTAATATCTTGTCCTAAGTTGGAGTCGTCAGCCTCAACGAGTTTTTCTTTTTCTCTTTTTATATGCTCATCTAGTTCACCACGTTTTGCTAAATTATTTGTTAATTCACCTCTGATGCTTCTCAAAGCATGATCAAGGGCCGCTATTTCTTGCATGGGTACGAGACTCTGTCTCTGTAGCGGTGGATCGTGTATAGTTTTTAATGCTGTTTCTTCGGAAAAACTGGTTTCTGCTTCTGTTGCTTGCATTATTTCGTCTGCTGTTTGATTTAAATCTTTAAGTTCTATGTTTTGTATTTGGTTATCTGTTGGGAGTTCTTGCAGTGTGTTTTGAAGTTTAGCAACTGCCTCCCCGCCTAATTTTGGTTTCGTAATGCTAAGGCGATTTTGATCACTTACACTGAGCCTTTGTCTAATTGTACTCTTTGCTGAAAACTTTGATGTCTGGTTTAGTTGTAAGCTGTACACGGTTTCCTTGGTCGCTTCTCACAAATAAATGGTTATTTTCTAGTTCAAAATCATTAGGGTCTATAAATTCGGGAGGTTCTTGACCTAAACTTTGGTAAAATGATCCGACCTTACTTAATGTTAATTCATGCCGCAATGGATGTGTGAAAGTGATCATTTCACTCATGTCGTCTCCAGGATCAAAACATCATAATCTTCATCTTCAATGCCTGCCATGTTTTTAAATTAATTAGCTTTTTATTTTGTTTTATAAAAAAAATGTCACAAGCACATGGGTCAATTCTCAACCCGTATAGAAGACTGAAAGCCCTTTTGTGTGAAGGGAAATAAACAGAATATTATTGTTCCAAATAATCCATCTACTATTGATTCAGATCAAATTCTTACTGTCAAATTTCCAGACCTAGGAGCAGATGAAATGATTGTGCCGGGCTCTGCACCATTTACTTTCAAAATAGAACTCGCATCAGAAACAGACCCAAACAGGACAGTAGTCCAGAATCTGGGACGGGTAATCGTTAAGAAAATTTCTATAAAACTTGAGGGGCAGGAAATATTTTCTTTACACAATGCAGACATATTTTTAATCTATTCTGATCTATGGCTAACGACGAATGAAAGGGCCGATCTTGCGTTTCAAGGAATCGAAAATAATGAAGCACTAAAACACAGAATAGGCGCCGCAGATGCTAAAGACGGTAACAGGCCTGAAACTGTAAGTTATGCGTAAGGAAATCGCTTTTCCATACTCTTAGATTTTGAGTTGTGAAAAGCGCATGCACCATACTTTCAAGGAGCATTAAAAGACAGATTGTCATATGAACTAACTTTTAAAAGAATACAAACGTGTTATTAAATCTACAGACACCGAAGCAAAGTACAGCATTTCTGACATCTCGTAAGAGTTTGACATTGTTAGCAACCCTAACTTAGCAAGGCTGATCGAGCAACAACATCAGTCAAAATTAGCAATATATTACAAAAGAGTGATTCATCATTCTAAATATATCAAAAGTAGGGCAGACGCTATATGGAATTTCAGTTTTAGTGCCACAGCAAGATCACTTAAAAGTATCTTATTGCTGTGTGAAGATGAAGAACCATTCAAAAGAGGAACTGAAAAGTTTATTAATCTTAAAATATTGAAAGTACAATGTTCAATTGAGGGTAGTCCTAACCAAATCTACGGTAGCGGGCTTAAACCTAATCAGCATTTTGACGAAATAAGAAAATTCTTTGGAGGTGGGAGGTGTAGAAGTCCAACAGTTGACCTTGTGTCTAAAGATCTACACCTTCATGATGTTAGGCTTGATTATTATTTAACAACGAAATACGGTTTATGGATTGACGTACGGTCGACAGAGGATAATCCGTTGCATGGAAGTGGGAGAACTGTTAAAGACGGAATAAACATTCAAATTGATAAAGAAAAAGAGAGTGATAAACCAGTTAATGTATATTTGTTTTTAATATATGATGCGCAGCTGAATATTCAAGATAACAGATTAAAAGATATACATTACTAAATTATTTTTTATCTTAAAAAAGCCTGTCTGTTCAGGTTTATCCAAAAGTGTCTACAGCGACAGAGTTGCCAAAAGAAGAGATAGTTGGCAACATCGACTCCAGAGTCGTCTCTGACATAAAAACCTTCAGATTAACAAACATTACACAAATGCAACAAGAACTAGAGCAAGACCTTTCAAAATACAGCAAACCAAACGAAGGTATTCTGCTGTCTTTAATGCTATACATATGTTAATACTGGAACATCGACTTTTAGTGCTTTATCAGCAGGAACAAGTGTAGGTCTCTTAGCAACAGGCGTGGGCGCATCGGTAGCTATACCTCTAGGCGGTTTGTCTTTAACTCTTGGCCTGTGCTCATTAGCTGCAAGTTCTGCCAGCAAAAAACAAACAAACTAACCAGCCGCCGTGGCGAAGTGGTTAGCGTCGCGGACTCCCGGCTGGGAGGTCGTGGGTTCGAATCCCATCAGAGTCATGTGGGTTTTTTCTGCCCCGACCGGCTCCTACCCAGAGTTGAGTTTGCTGCGGACTCAGTTGGGAAGACTGGGACCACACAGTCGAGTTTCATCCACTTAATGGATGCGTTTCTGAGAGTGTTGCTCAAATTTCCTGACCAACACTACAGGTGCCTGTATCTCTCGGGCCTGGTTGACGCCAGGATGTATTATGAAAGGAAGCGTAGAGTACAGCCCTGTCATGTAGTCTCAGACCGAAATGGAAATCCGTAGCATCATCTTAATCATCCTCATTCCCATTGATCAGCATTAAAAAAAAATGTCTCAAATTCTGTGGCCCTTCATGCCCTGCTCTCATGGTGACCTCAATTTCGATGTCCTCTCCACGTCTGTGGCCTTGGTTTGCTTCCGTCGGGGTCACCGGTATCGGCGAGTCCATGGGGACTGTCGTTGGACGGACGTGGTGGCGCCCTCCGGAGGGAGAGCTCACTCATGCCGGCTCCGCGACTAAGCAATTATTGTCGTCAGTAGGGGGCTTAGTAGGTGGTGTCCTGCGTATGTTAGATCAGAACAGGCACCACTGAACACCACCGAAGTGACTCGGCAGCAGTGCAGTGTCCTCCTCTGGTGGGTTGCCTCTTGACGACTTGACATTGACTGCTCCCTGTGAATTGCTGGTGCCGGGGCTGCAGCGGGGCCGGCCGGGCTGTGGCTGTGGACGGGGTGTCGGAATGAGCGGTGTGGGTGCACTGCCTCTGAGGTGGCGCAGAGGTTGGGACAGCAAAAACAACAACAACAACAACAAAAAAACAACAACAACTAAACTCCAAAAGCACACAGCTATGGTTCAACTAATAACAGCTAAACTTACATCGTTTAAACTGATAATAAATAAAGCACTAGTTGATTCGAACATCACGGATGAAGAATTTAGTCGTTTACAGGCGGATTTTGAGGACTACAAAAGACAAAAGTTTGATCTTCAAAAAAAGGCGCGGGCAACTTTTTCTCAACAACCAGACACCGACCAGATAAAAAGGAATGTTTAAAAAAAGTAAACGAGACATTAAACTCTGTTCTAAACAGCTCACATTAACAACACCAAAGGGCGTTTATACTTTAGTTTATGAGTCCAAGCACAAAAAGACTGTCGATATTGACTCTGACTAAGATGACGTTGGAGTCGACGTAATTTTTTTTTAACTTTAAATAAATAGTTTGAGTTTGAAAAGAAGCTCAACATGGAAGATAAGATATATGAAAGTCTTGAAGACATGTTTAATGATTTGGACATGGAAGAGCGTTTGTCAAGAGCTTTAAATGAGATCGATTTGGAAGTTATTGATCCAACAAACGTGCAGGCAAGCGTTGTACATGCTATTTCCCAAGTTCCAAGTAAACTAACAATAGAACCGCCAGTTAAAGTAAGGTTAACTGTTTTAATCGACTATCCAACAATAAATAAAGAAAATCTAGAAGTCTGGGTCTCAACTAAACAGTAGACTATTCTTTCCTATAGTGACTTAACACCTGGTTGGGCAGACCAACTGCTTACACATTTTGATGTAGCCTCTGAGGAAGCTAAAATGAGAGGCTCTGGTTGGTCAGAGGGTAAAGTCTAAGAGATCAGATTAAAACAGGCTAAGTATGTGCCGATTGTAGGCAAGTCTTACATTCCGCTACCACCAGCATTAGTTACAAAGAGAGCAGTTCTAAATATAAAGAATTCAGACAACAAATGTTTTATGTGGTGTGTTCTTGCAAGGCTGCATCACGTTGCTAAAAACGCGGAGAGAGTGTCTAACTATCAACCTTACATCAATGAACTTAACTTCAGTGGAATATCCTTTCCTGTTAGCGTAGACAAAATTGATCAGTTTGAAGAACAGAACAAGCCAATAACTGTTAACGTATACACATGGTCTGAGGGAACCAACCTTCTACCCATCAGAGTGTCCAAGAACAGTCCAACAATAGGCGATCCAACCAAAAATTATGTGGACTTACTCCTGATGTCTTACCATTACACATTGATACGCACAATGAGTAGACTGTTAGCATATACTACAAAAATCATGGCAAACAAGAATTCTGCAGAAAATGTTTAACAAGAATTCCATCTGTTCAAGCCGCGAGTGAACATATAAAACATTGTATCAGCCCAGTTGACTGTAATACAGAACTAATTACGCCTAGAGAAGGAAGTAAGGTTTGTTTTAAGAACTGGAAACAAATGCAAACGAGTCCATATGTGTTTTATGCAGACATCGAGTCGCTTATTGTTCCTTGTGAGGGGCCAGCACCAAAAAATTTACCAAAAACAGTCTTAGTGAGTAATCACCAGGTTTGTTCATTTGCTTTCATTGTTGTCAGGTCAGATGGCGCCCATTTCAAAGCCAGAATTATACAGAGGACCTCATGCTGCTGAATACTTCTTAAAACGCATGCAGCAAGTGCGTAATGACTTGTTCTAATAATTCTGAATTTAATCAGAAATCAAGGTGACACCTGAAGATCAAGAACAGTATGACTCGCCACTCACTGTTGGATTTGCGGCTTAGAACTACAGACACCAGAAAACCCAACTGTAAGAGACCATGATCACATTACGGAAAGTCCAGAGGAGCAGCACACAGTAAATGTAATCTTCAACTAAAGTTGAACCAAAGACATGGAAGCTGCCCATATTCTTTCATAACTTGCGAGGTACGACTCTCATCTTATATTGCAAGCAGTAACCAGCGCCTTAGAGTAAATATATTGCACAGTCATCGAAAAGTACATGGTTTCACTTCAAATAACATGTCTTTTATGACTCTGTGCAACACCTGATGGGATCATTAGAGTCACTGCTATGTCCTTAAGGTCCTGCCCAATAACAGAAGAATATTTTGACCCATCGCTAGTTAGAAAGGGCGTTTACCCTTACGAGTACATGAACAGTTGGGAAAGGTTTGATGAAGACTCCATTCCGCCTAAAGGTGCGTTCTTTTCTAGTCTTAGAGGAAAGGCAAGTGACGCCGACTATCAGCATGCTCAAGAAGCATGGCAGAAGTTGGAGTGTAAAACAATGGGAAACTATCATGACTCTTATTTAATGGCTGACGTTTGTTTGTTGGCGGACATTTTTGAAAATTACAGAAAGACCTGCATGAAACACTATAGTCTAGATCCTGCGCATTATATTTCTGCGCCCGGGATGAGTTGGGACGCTTCTTAAAATATACCAGAGTAAGGAATTGACCTGTTGTCTGACCTACCAATGCTTCAGATGATTGAAAACGGATTGCGTGGGGAATTAGTATGGCGTCGCACCATTACATTAAATTCTTAGAAGTCCTTTTGATGGGTGTCGTTGGCGTTGTATTCGCAAAGTGTGGTCTCTGTATTTGTTTAGGCGCAGGTAAATAAATTTGCCAAATCGCTTGTTTAGATAACCATTCCTTTGCTGTTTGTTCACTGACTCCCGCTGCTTGCTTAGCTTTTTAATTGCTGTTATTCCCTTCCAATATCCTTCGGGCGAATAATAGATTTTGTTCATTTTTTTATTCAGCCAATATTATGTGCAACAAAATACACGGCGGCCATACCAAAGACAATACATAATATTTTTTGCATCTTTTGTTTTTCTGATGGTTGATAAAAGTCACTGAATTTTGGTGGTGGTAATGTCTCGATTGGTTTGTCACCGCCAATAGGGTTGCCACGGCCAACAGGGTTGCCTGTTACTAGAAAATATTCTTTTATTGCCTGGTCAGCATCTTTAAATGTGTAGGCTGCAGTCCCTGTGCAATTCTCTGCTTTTCATAAGCAGCTTGTGCTGCGGCTAGTTCCTCCATAGCTTTGTTATGTTTTTTCTCTCGTCGTCAACTCGCAGTTAATAAATGCGAAATTACTTCCGCTAAAAGCAAGCGCATTCACCATTGCGCCACCTATCATCATTACGACTGAAGCCATTTTCGTAAATGTTTTTTTTTCAATTTTACATATTTATATTCTCTGGAATATTCCTTGCTTAACTAGAAAATCTTTCACAGCAAATGAAGCTGTAATATAAGCAATCAGCTTTGCCGAGTCTTCAAAGTCTAGCTTGCCAAGATCTGCCGGTTTATTTTTAACAAGCTTTTACCAAGCATTGTGTATCCTACACTTAGGCCTCCAATAACAGCAGAATGGTACACAAGGTTGGTAACAGTTTTTTCGGTGCTCATTTTAAAAAATAAAATAATAATATTTAATAATAAAACATGAACAGCGACGATCTCTTAAACATTCCTCAACTTATAATTAGAGATGATCAAGTTGATACAGAGACAGGTCGTCTATTATGCCCAAAAAGGAAAGGCTGTATTCTTTGGCAGCATGTGGAAAAACAAAACAGTACCTTGAAAATGAATTCAGCATAGAACAGATTCAACAGATGTCGCCACAAGACATTGTAAAGTATTACAACAGGTATGAAGCGCAACTGGGGTCAAGAATGGTAAAAAGCGTCGGTCAAACGGTTCTTAGTTTGTACACTAAACTAGTTAGTTTTGCTAGTTAGTTAGTTTAGCTAGATTTGCTCTCATTGATTCTGAACAAGATTTTATGTATGATTTAACACAGGATCCAGTTTTAACAAAGTCATTAGAGTCTCTAGTTGTGATCTAATTACAGATTTGGAACATTATTGTCGCCAGTTATCATGGGATTAATAGCTTTTAATCATATAGATTTTATTTCCCTTAAAAATGACCGAGCCAGAAAAACAGCAGAATCAGAATCAGAATCAGAAAACATTGAATCAGGTGGAGAAAGTGACCAGTAAAAAGCATCCTGGGCGTGTTGCAGCAGGAAAAAAAATAGCAGAGTGGAACAAACAACAAAAAATTAAAGTTACAAGCACAGAATATAACTCATAATGAAAAAGCGCCAGAGCCACAGCCAGTTGTTATAAAAACACCAGAGCAAGAACAAGTTGATTTAATTCCATCAGAGACAGGGTTTCCTACAGCAACAGAGTTGCCTACAACACCAAAGTCTTCATGGAATATTGAACTTAAAACAGTTGTCACTTTGAGTGTCATTGCTGTTGGGGGCGGTTATTACGGTCATAAAATATATAAACAACGCCAGCAAAAACCAAAGCAGTCCAAAAAATCTCAGCCACTTAATACAGAAACCGAACAAAAAAGCATGCCAGAACCGCCAAAAACAAAAGATCGTTTTGATCCATTTCAGATGCAATAATATTTCAAGAACTTAATAAATAATTATAAATTGACTTGAATAAGAACTTGGTTGTACTTAGAGGATGACTTAATTACGATCTTGGGGTGACTTAAGTTAAGAACTTAGCAGTTTCTTGATTAAAAACTTGGGGTGACTTAAGTAAGAACTTAGAGTAACTTAATTAAGAACTTGAGGTGACTTGATTAAGAACTTGATTAAGAACTTGTGGTGACTTAAGTAGAAACTTAGAGGTTACTTGATTAAGAACTTAGAACGACTTGATAGCGACTTAAATAAGAACCTAGGTGACTTGATGAAGATTATTTTTTATAAAGGATAAAAGTAAAATGAAAAAAAAACACAATTCATTGTTTATATTTTTTTTCCCTGGGAGACAACTCCTCTTCTCTTATTCTAAAGGATAAACAGTAAACAAATGGGGTATTTTTTGCTCCCATAAGAAAACATAACACAGAGTAACTTTTATTCAAGACTGGCACAGCCTTTTAACTTGAACAAAGTCAGACAAATACATAGACGAACAATCTAACAGTGGGGGAAAAAAACAAGCGCAGGCCAACAACTGAACTGTCTCCACAGCAATAACCTGGCAAAGATCTGGACTCAAAGGAGGGGGGGGGGGGGGGGGAGTTTGAAGATGGAGAAACTGGGAACATGAAACTAAGAAAATATGTTACAGATATGAAAACTCTTCACTAGCTGCATAAGGGAACCATCGCAATCCATTGCCTGCTCCGAGGCCTTTCGTCTGCTGGGTCGGAACTCATCAGGGAGACACGGCTGGTTGTGTCTGCGCTCCTGGCATCAAATAGAGACACACCACAGTCCATAATACTGTGGTGTTCTCACCACCAAGGGTGCAAAAGTGAATCCAATAGCACCCCCAAAAGCAGCCAGCGAAGAGTAGTAAATGAAACCAAACGAGGTGGCGAGAACACCACAGTATTATGGACTGTGGTGTGTCTTTATTTGACGCCAGGAGCGCAGACACAACCAGCTGTGTCTCCCTGATGAGCAATACAAATATATCTGCCTATGTATCTATGTATTTGTCTGACTTTGTTCAAGTTTAAAAGGCTGGCCAGTCTTGAATAAAAGTTACTCTGTGTTAAGGTTTCTTATGGAGCAAAAATACCCCACTTTGTTTACTGTTTATCGTTTACTGTTCCCTGCCTCATTTCATTTCCGATTTTATTCTAAAGGGTTGCTTCCCTTTGTGTGAACCCTGCATTTCACCGCGCTATCAGCCCGTGTCGCGGTCAAATTCGTTGCTCAGTCAAATTCGTTTGCCTGGCATACTAGCTTGAATTTGTCCGCGACATTACACAAAATTGCAGAGCTGGGGCGTCGCAATTGTCAGTTTACTGGCAGGCGCCCAGCCAACTTAAATCAGCCCTGTCTATATACACAAAATTGGAAAGTCGGGGCGTCGCATTACTGACAGTGTCCTGCCGTCAACATTGAGTATAAGCCTGCAGAGTTTTCAAAAAATCTCAATTTAGCCCTCTGAAACTATGCCTGCGGAGTTTTCCAAAACTAAATTTAGCCCCCCCCCCCCCCCCCCCGCCCTCAAGTAATATCTTCCCATTTTATGTATTAAAAGCAGCATTTTACATTTAATCTAATAAAGCATTTAAAATCAATTTTATAAAAAAAAGTAGTGTCTAAAAAGTAATGTGAGATGCATTTGTTATTTAGCTTTTTATTTTGTTTTACAGAAATAAAAAACAACTTTACACTAGGCAACTAGACACCATATAATTGTGAAGCTTTTCTGTGTGTTGGGTATAAAAATAAATGTTTAAACAAATGTCATTCAGAACATGCCTGCGGTAGTTCTATATTTTTGTTTGTCATAGTATTGCAAAAGTCTAAATTTAGGTCCTTTTCCCTGCCCCCAAGTGATCTCTTCCAATTTCGTGTTTTGCATGTGCCTGGGTCACTGGCGAGGCTATAAACGCCCGTAAACCGAATCAATGTATTGAAAAGATAACCGTACGCAGTATGAATGTTTGTAGGGAGTTTACTAGTTAGAGAACGAGTAGAGACATCATGACTAAGATGCTCTGCCTCGGCCCGAGAGGGAGTCTACTATTATGCCCCTTTACTCGTTCTCGTTCGTTGTAGAGGATTTACTGGGTAGACAACTAGTAACTGTTTTACTCTGACGGGGCAGAGGCGGTTGGGGCGCGTGAGTCAGAGTGAACAATTACCAGTTCTCTCAGCAGAATCTATTGCCCTAGCTTAAACTGCTTTCTGCTCTTCTGCCTTGCTAATAATTATTCTGCGAAGCAACCAGCATAAAACAAAATCCCCGGCCCCTCTGTCATTGCTTCCTGCCGGTCTGATTCACTGGACAGTCAACCTTTATCCACACTTACTTCCACTACCCACTTTTTTCCCTCATCAACAAGCAGCATTTGTGTTATGTCAGTGTCTGTCAAAGCACCCAAGTTAATATTCCTGATTGTTTTTAATTCCACTCAGCCATCATGTTGAAACAAAATGGAACCTGAAGACAGTAAGAGTTCGTGAAGGTAGTTCTGGAAAGTACCCGGGCATTTTTAAATGAGCTGTCATCCAGTGCCATACTTGCTGTACTGTGTCAGGGTGTGCTATCTGGACCAAACTCTACAATCTTCAGCATCACACAAAAAGCATGCAGCATTGTGAAAAGAGCGTGAAACATTTGCTATATTTACAGATACTCCCGTCAGCTGTCAAATATTCCCCCTCCCCAACGCCAATATTGAGCCTCTGTGGGCAACCCCCCCCCCCCCCCCCTATGGTTTCTGGACCCTCTGGCCTCCTTCCCCACTCCCACTCCCCCATCTCTCCGACTGGCAAAAATGTCTTCCACCGAATTGCTTGTGGGATATCAGCCTAAAAGGAAGATGATGGAGAATAGTTTTCACGCCCCATCCACCCCTCCCTCTTCAACTCATCCACGTCGCTTTTATAAATTTTGGGAGAGGACGCCCCCCCCCCCCCCCCCCACTACTTCCCCTTTGGAAACTCTCTCATCTCATGTAAGTGATCAAGCCGTGGCTGTGACGGGATAAGCATTGATAAGATTAAATTAAATGGGACAAAAAATCCGGAAGGTGTGGGTACAATTTATTCTAAAGAAATCCCCAGCATCCCCCTGGGGATATTTGCGTATTTCTTTATCAATCTACCTTCTCATTACATTTTTGTCAGGATAAAAAACAACAACAAGAAGCCACAATCTACTTTTGAGAGAGTGTATTATATAAAGTGTACATGCAGCAGCTTTGTATAATTGTTAGGAAGCACTTTCAATGCAGACTAAAAGTTCTTTTTTCTCTCTCTCCAACTCTACATGCCGATTTGAAATTAAACAAAGACACAATGATATAGATTCTGTCTTCAACTACAGAACTAGAGCTTACATACCACCAATGCAGGACCGGTGTGTTGTCCAGAAATCAGCGGGTTTGGTTGGTCTGTTCCAAAACTCGTCTCTATTATTCCCAAGAACCAAACGCAATTCGTCCTTGTCACAATCGTCATTGATGTAGAGAAATAACAGACACATTGTAGAAAAATTCACGAAGTTTCAGAAAGGCAACTTCACATGAAAATGACTGGACTGCCAACAAGGATATACATAGAGAAAACTACGCTGGCGCGTTGTCCCAGTCTTAAACAACGACAACAACAACAACCATGATTGGGAGTGGAGGATGGGGTAGAGGGTAGAAGGCCATGATAGGCCACAAAACGAAACGAGGGATATGCTTTTCCTGTGGCTATGACTCACAAAGAACGGCAGGTGAAGGGTCACAGCAGGGGATTCCACTCTGACTTGCGTCTGCTCTTCAAGAACTCGGAATAAGAATGGAAAACAAGTTGTGTACAAGTTGTGTACAAACAGTAAAGAAAGAGAGAGAGAGAGGGGGGCGCGGGGGGAGAAAATAAAAAGGAGAAGAAAAAAAAGAGAGGGAGAGAGAAAGGAGGAACAAACAGATGGGAATGGGAGGCAAATATAGCGAATCGAAGGACCTGGTTTGCACAGGGAAAAATGATCAGGGGACAGAAGATAAATAATACAACAAATCGATTCAGTTTGCTTGAGAAAAATAAGTCACTCCCTGCTTCAAATTCCTGCAGGGTGTTTGAGAACTTTTGAAGCTGAAAATCAAGTGTCCGCGTGTACACATGGTTGAGACAGTTGTGAAGTGCCCGGCCTCTGACTCAGACTCGCACTTAAATTTTTTGTCATGAGAACCCTTAAGAGTCAGTAGAATAGTAACATTTGTGGCCGATATTTTGATCGCTGCCACCAGATTAATTGGAGACATGTCAGGACGGTTTGATAGAGAGATGGTTGTACAATTGTTCTTCCTACGTCCACGACCGCTAATGACCACTGGTTTGTTTGGTCGGTGAAACGTGTAGTCAGCTTTATGGACAAATGACCATGGTTCGTTGAACTTTACGGTTATCCCAAGTCACAGCAAAGATAGTACGCCCTACGTAGGGCGTACAATCTTTGGTCACAGTCCGTCATTGCTACTATTTTTACAGTCAGTGTTGTCACGTCACGTGCGAAGTTCCCACAATCCTATGCAGGCGAAACGAAGGCAGGCATTCAGTATTATCAGCATCTTTTGAATCTTCGGATGGATGTCAATCTCATACAAAACAAATCCTGATGTATCTTTTACATAAAAAGAAAAAACGTTTTTCATTGCATTGTGCTTGTTTTGTCCGGTGGGTTCGTCAAATCTCCAGCACAGTGGCAGACGACTTGGCCTGTGTTCGATGTGCAAGGTATGGGTTTCAGCAAAGCTGTCCCCCACCGGTCAGTTCAGCGCAGGGTTCTCTGTTTTAATGATGTTTGTAGTTGTACAAAATGGAATAAGTATGTTGTAAATCGTCATATGTATATGTTGGTGTGTTTGTTGTCGTGAGCGAGACGTGTGTGTGTGTGTGTGTGTGTGTGTGTGTGTGTGTGTGTGTGTGTGTGTGTGTGTGTGTGTGCGTGTGTATGTGTGTGTGTTCGTTCTTCTCTTTAACGTCTTTTCACAATGCTGTGATATTAGACGAAAAAAAAATATTAAAAAACCAACAACTCCCGTCTTTCTATCTCTGAACCCTCCCTACCATTTCCCTTCAAAAATGAAAATCTTAACAACAATAGCATCAAAACATTTGTAAACATTAAATCAATGAGCCAACTGGGCTCCGTTTTAAGCCTTTAACAACATCCAGCATAAGCAAATCGTTCAATAAAATATTCTTAAAAGATGTATCTGAAACCGTTGAATCACAAATCGAAGTGGGTAAAAATGATTTCAAATGCTGACAATGTAGAATAACATGGACAGGTGTTATTTCATCACCGCAGACGCACTTAACATGACTGTTGAATTTGCATCTGAGAGCATTCAGTCTGAATCTGTAGACCAGGGATGACAGTGTTCGGTTTTCACACATGAGCTCACCATTGCAGGAATGTATATGTTTGACTTTGAAAATATTCCTCTTTTCAGTGAAATTTACAAATGAACCTCCTAATAGTTCCTTCACATGATTCCAACAAGTTTTCGTTATTAAGGAATAACTTTCAGATAAGATAAAGGAATTTTAACACATACAGAATTTTTAATGTTCATTGCACCCTTTTTAGCTGTTCTGTCCGCCCATTCATTACCAAAAATATTACAATGTGATGGAACCCAAGAGAATGAGATACTAGTTCCGCGCAGTGACAAATAATGGATTGTATGACAAATTTCTGCAATAATATCACCTCTTACTTTTAGATTACAAGACTTTAGCGCGTCTAAAACAGATTTAGAATCAACCAAAAATAATACCTGAACTAGACTAAAAGGAAGATCAAGCAGAAAATTCAAAGCCTTCAAAATAGCAATAAGTTCTGCTGTAAATATTGAAAAATGTTTTCCAAGATGGTAAGCCTTTTCTGCTTTTAAAGCTGGGATTACAAATGCAGCTCCAACCATGTCATTATCTAGCTTAGAGCCATCAGTGTAAATTTTTAGATGGTCCGGGTAGTGCTAAAAAATATGAGCTTTTACAGAAGCAGATAAAGTGGGACCATCATTTTTCTTTATATTTGTATAAATAGTATCGAAATAGGCTGATAATAGTTCCCATTTAGGGACTGCAGTGAACAGTACACGAGATGATATATCTTTCTTATTGATTCCTGACTCTTGAAAAATGTCATAAGTGAAAGTGCCTATTGTTTCTAAAGAGGCAACCGTGTCTGATTTTACGCACACTTCATCATAATTTGAATTTGGAACTGATGTCCTCCTTAGGACATATTTAGATGATGCAAGTTTCATATTTTCTTCAAAAGGTAATATACCAATTTCAGCATATGTTTTTAATGAAGATGTATATACTGGAACTCCAATGGCAAGTTTATAGACTTTACTGTCTATACTTTGCATTTTTTTTAAAAAGGTATTTTGGGGCAGAGAAGAATACCTCTTGGGCATATGTTAACTTTGAACGAAAAAGTGCTGTTACTAGATGTATAAGAGTGTGTGTGTGTGTGTGTGTGCGCGCGCGCGCGCGCGCGTGTGTGTGTGTGTGTGTGTGTGTGTGTGTGTGTGTGTGTGTGTGTGTGTTTGTTGTTGTTGTTGTCTCGTTCGTCATGTCTTTAGATGGATTCCCCCGTCCCCCCGAGGATATGATCGTCTTTCCACACATAATGGTTCCATGAACCACGGTTCTCTGAAGGCAGTTGTGGCTTATTAAACTCAGTTTTGTCTGATAATGTTTTTTCCCTCTCAAGTAACCAGGGTGCATAGATTACCAATGATCGTTTATTAAACCAGAATTTGGCGATTGGCCTGCTGTCTGGGAACCCAACCATCAGTCATTTCACGTGCGTTGCAATGGATGGGACACTTTTCATTTTAAACGCGCGTGATAACCCCCCCTCCCCACCCCCACCCCCCCACACACCTTTTTTTTACGTTCTCGCCCACACCCCTCTTCATTCCTTGGCCGCTATTTCAGTTCACATGTAAACACAATGTTTACGGCATGTTTGGCCCAACTGCGCATGAATGATTGGGGTGGTGTGAATGTGGCTGTGGTGAATAGCAGTACGTGATAAATATAATCATTTCCATTTTTATTTTATTTATTTGTGTTTGCGTCATGCAAGGCAGAAGCCGCACTGGTCACAGTGAACGCATTGACGTTAGAGGCACCAGAGCGGAACAGCAGCGCCTTTGCTCTTTTTCAGTCTACGGGTTCACATTTCTGAGCGCCGGCTGTTAGGCTGTGTGCTTAGTGGACAGGACCCGGCCGTGCTTTGCACAGCCGTGCGCCGCCCGTCCCGAAGAAAAAACCCTGCTCCGGTTCATCACCTTTCCAGCTTACTGGCGACGGCCAAAGCCGTTCATAGTGCACCCGGCTCGACCCGTGTGATGAGAGCCGTGATTTTGCCGGTCCTGCAAACTGCACTTTCCCCGGCCGTCCAGGTGAAGGGACCGAACCTCTCCTCTGATTTTTTTTATTTATATATTTTTTAACACTTGTTATCTTTCTATCTAACATGGACGACGAGAAACTGATTGCTGCCATGAGGCTAATGTTATTGATTTACACAAAACATGACCATGATCGTGCCAACAGAGCTAGTCTCAGTGCTGCTTGGGGCAGCATAGCAAGAGAAGTGGGAGGAAATGGTAAGCAGTAAACATGCTATCTTCTTTTTTTTGGGGTCCTGCCGCTGTTCCCCAGGTTCTTTGTTCCCCAGTCTCTATATTCCCCAGTCCCGGTGTTCCCCTCAAGAAAAAAATCGAAATTCAGTCCCTAAGTTCCCCGTTTCGTTGTTCCCCACCCCGTGGCGATCCCGCTGTTCCCCATTCCCGCAAATCCCCGGTCCCGGTGTTCCCCAGTCCCGGTGTTCCCCAGGCCCGCTGTTCCCCAAGTTGTTGCCGTTGGTGGTGTTGGTGAGTTTTGCTGACTTAAA
Organism: Conus ventricosus; assembly: GCA_018398815.1. NCBI lineage: Eukaryota > Metazoa > Mollusca > Gastropoda > Neogastropoda > Conidae > Conus > Conus ventricosus. The sequence continues at coordinate 131,263 of JAFLJL010016434.1, forward strand.
CGTTATTACTGTTGTTTTCATTGCTATAGGCGAGGCAGTGGGAGGGCGGGGTGGGAGGGAGGAAGGAGGCGTTGCCAGAAATCTTGTATAATAGAACTATAACTCGCAGTGGGTCTAGCACTACTCCCCTCTCCTTCCTCCTACCCAACACTCACACGCACGCACGCATCAGTGCACGCACACACAGACATCAGGCGAATGTGGGATGTGCCCGGCGCAACCTCTCCTTGTACAGTAGGGCCCGTACTGGCGCTAACGTGCATTGAAATCTGTTTGGGGAACAGCGCTACTGGGGAACAGAGAACCTGGGGAACACCGGTACGGGAACAGCGGCACGCTTTTTCGGTCGGGGAACATCGACACTGGGAACAGAGACACGGGGAACAGCGCTACTGGGGAACATAGAACCCGGGGAACACCGGCACGCTCCCCCTTTTTTCCCCCCACCAAATGAATGAAGTTCAGCAACTATTCAAATTTAGATCCGATACGATTCATATTAACAGAAAGTGACAATCACGGATATATTTCTACAAAAACTAAGAAACATCCACGTAAGTCCTTGAAGATTTTTAATCAGTGTTTCGGCTGACATCAACGACATGAAGACATTTCACGAGGGCCTTAATCGCACCACACGTGGACCAAAGACTACTGGGTCAACACCCATTCTTGCTTCTGACCAGACCACACTTTTGACAGATAAGACTGACGTTCTTGCTCGCTGAGCTGAGCACTTCAATGCTCTCTTGAATAGAGCCTCGTCAATATCTGAAGAAGCAATTGCAGGGCTCCACCAGCTGCCAGTGAAGGAATCTCGGGCAGACCCACCCACCAGTGCAGAGATTGCAAAGGCTCCTAAGAAGACCACGTTCAGTTACATGTATGACTAGACAATGCCAAAAAATTAACCAAAAAAACATCTCACGTACAAAACCGCAAATGTGTTGACTGTGTTCTAGCGGTGTATTGTTTTAGATTCAGTTTAGTGCCTTCAACACATTGTCCTGGTCGGTGTAATGTTTTTTAGATTCAGTTTATTGCCTATCAAAAAGACTGTTTGAAATCTGGTCACACATTCTACTTGATTGGATTCCTCAAACTTCTATTCAGAGTCAGAATCATGGAAGATTTCATGAATGCATTGTTCAACGCCATCATACACTGTTTGGGTAGAAAGAAACTCCTTAAATGTCAAGTTGAATTTTCAAGTTTTTCCACCTCAAACCGAAGCAAATATCATTCAATAAGGTCACCAAAACAAGCTTTAGTTAGTTTCAAGCCGGAGGTAGCACAAATACCATTTTCAATAGCTGGAATTGAATGTTCGTACCACAACTATCCTTAACTTGGCGAAACATTGTGCCTGCAGCTGCAGAGGTACTGTCCTGGGCAACACAACGCGCCCACAGGGTGATGAACATGATCCTATAGCCTAATGACAGGAAATCGTCACTTCGTTTTTCAACTGTCCGTTCCCATTTGACTTGCTCATTCATAACCTTATTGCGGACAGCCTCCCAGGAGTAATCTAACTGGTGAATTTCCAGGAACTGCTCAACATCACGTTTTCCTGTATGAACAGAAATAAGACAAAATTACACAACATTAGCTCGAACTCCTCTTTCTTTCCTATTTTACTGCTAACTTAATGAGGTCGAGAACCGCCCCCCCCCCCCCCAACCC
>JAFLJL010016434.1:133048-148048 GCA_018398815.1 Conus ventricosus
GATCGAGCGGATTTTCTCCCTCATAAGTAGTTTTGTCCGGCGCAACTCTAAAACTATGAAAGCCCTGATTGTCAGTTGCAAAGCCTAACATTTTAGCTAGCTCTCCACCAAAATAGTAACCTACTTCTTCTTTTTTCGGTTTGAATGTTAACATTGTTGTCAAATTTGCATTGTTAAGTTTGAGAGTAATGTCAAAGTTACTCATTGCTTCTTTTAGCGAACAAAACCCATAATAACCATCAGGTATGATTAACTGGCTAACTAAGTTTCCTCTTATGTCATATTTTTTAATCTTATTATTATTCTTGGATTTAGTAATATTAAACCATACGACTTTGTAAAATATTTCATGGAGTGCGACCATTTGGTTCCGCAATCGTTCTTAACAGCATGTTCTAAAAACGAAGGACTGTCTTGGGTTGTTATTGTTACAGACATTTTTTTAAAACAAATTAAAAATGAGTGCATTCAAATATACTAATGCAAAATATTCTGTTGGGCCGCACTACAATCTTAAAAATATAACAACTGACACCCTCGACATTTCTGTGACTCAGTCTGACGCCTTTCAAGTAAAGGTGAGTACTCCATTGGCCAAATATCTTAACCCTCCTATTAAAAAAGACTACATCGCAAAAGTGTGGTTCAGTCATCCAATGCAGTTTTATCAGAACCAGTTAAACTTTGCTGTGTTTTTGTGCATCAACTGGGTGTGGAGTGTCGTATGCTGATCATTTAAATCATCCTGATCCTTTGGTGTGGTCAGTGTATAGATTTCATTTTTATTACACATTTAGACGTATTTTGACTGAACTGCAAGCGCCATTACCAAATGACAAACCGTTTAATCCATTCAGCAACAGAATAGACATGAAGGCTTTTGAAAGGATCTGTAACGAATTCAATATTAATGTTAAGACAGACTTTAGACAAAAGTTGGATCTTAATAATGGCTTAGGCACCCCTTATTTTTGGGGCGTGCACAGAAAGTATAAGTATGACTGGAATCCTCCTTACACATCTTTCTCTTCAGGCACGGCTGTTCACCTCGGGTCCATAGAGCAAGAGCATAAAACAGCATGGACAACATTTATCTTAGACACTTCTAAGGCCTAACTAAAGCAGGAATAGAACGAATAAACGACTCTATTCGCACTTACGTTTGGTGTTTGCTAGGTTCGCAAGCACAAGCGAGATCGAACATAACTGATCCTTCTACTGGCTTTGATGCACAGAAACAATACTTAGCAAATTTAGAGGACGCCATTAATTCTACAGTTGATTTACCTTCAAGTATTAAAAGGTACCAAAATGTTTTACAATTTGCAAGATCAAAAGTAGACTTTGCTGTTGGCACTGGTTTATACATGTTGCCTTCTGACTCAGACTCCAGATAGGTACAATAATAAACTACAATAATGAAATCCTTGGGCAGGCAATGAACAGAAGGTCGGAAAAAACGACATAAATTCTGAGCCAGTAATATTACAAACAATAAAAAAACAAGATGATCCCCCAAGATTAAGTCATCCAATCCCCGAGGTCCAAAGCCCAAAAACCGTTGAAGACCGCGAAGCCAAGAATAATGACCATGAATATGAAAAGACGGCGCTTGTTTTTGGATTAACTGGCCTAGGATTACTCCTTCTTTATTTTACTAAAGAGTAACCCAACTATTAAGACAACTAATGCCCATAAGTGCTCGGCCATAAAGCCAACTACTTTGCTTGCAGTAGACAAAAGCCAGCTAACGATGCTCCCTAATATACCAGGTAAAGAGTCTATAGCTTTACCGGCTAATTTTTTTTAATATACTCGCAAGATGATCAAGCTGTTTTTTTACCCATGATTTATCAGGCGGTGATGGAGGCGATGGCGGTGGAGGGACTAGACTTTGACCACCGCCGCCTGTAATAGCCAACACCAGTGTACTTATTGCAAATCCTAAGGCTGTTATAACACTTGCTAATGTGACACCCTGCTCTCTAAACAGCGTTCGTATTCGTTCTGCTAGCGTTGTGTTTTCATATAAATTTCTTTGGATAGTTTCTCTTACTCGCTCACTTGAGTTTGTAATTGTTCTCGGTTAGTAGACGCCGCTGCTTGTCTTAATGCTCTTTGTTCTTCTAGATCTTTTAGTCTTTGTTCTATTCTTTCTTTAATCTCAAGCCCTAAGTTGGCGTCGTCAGCATCAGCGAGTTTTTCTTTTTCTTTTTCTATACGCTCATCTAGTTCACTCAGTTTTGCTAAATTGTTTGTTAATTCGCCTTTGAAGGTTCTTAAAGTACGATCAAGGGCTAATAATTCTCTCTCAGGTAGCTGTGATTTGCGTATTGTTTTTGGTACTGTTTCTTCTGATAAACTGGTTTCTGCTTCTATTGCATTTATTATTTTGACTGTTGTTTGACTTAAATCTTCAAGTTCTATGTTTTGTATTTCGCTATCTGTTGGGAGTTCTTGTAGTGTGTTTTGAAGTTTAGCAACTGCCTCCCTATCTAATTTTGGTTTAGTAAAGCCAAGGCGATTCCGTTTGCTCACACTGAGCCTTTGTCTAATTGTATTCATGCCTACAAACTTTGATGGGTCTCGCTTAGTTGTAAGCGGAACACGTTCTCCTTTGTCGTTTTTCACATACAAATGGTTATCTTTTAGTTCAAAATCATCAGGGTATATAGTTTCGGGAGGTTCTAGTCCTAAACTTTGGTATAATGATCTAACCTTACTTTCTGTTAATTCACGCCTTTGCCGCCCTTCTACTAATTCATCATGCAATGAGAGCGCCGAGCGATGCTGCTCCCAAGGGGAATTACTCATGTCGTCTCCAGCATCAAAAACATCATAATCTTCTTCACCTCCAATTCCTGCCATGTTTTAAATAATTAACTTTTTTATTTTGTTTTATAAAAAAAATGTCACAAGCATATGGCTCGATTCTTGACCCGCATAGAAGACTGAAAGAACCCTTTGGCGTGAAGGGAAATAAACGGAATATTACTGTTTCAAAAATCCATCTACTATTGATGCGATCAAATTCTTACTGTTAAATTTCCAGACCTAGGAGCGGATGAAGTGATTGTGCCAGGCTCTGCGCAACTTACTTTTAAAATAGAACTCGAATCAGCAACAGACCCAAACAGGACAATTGTCCAGAATTTAGGACGGGCAATCGTTAAGAAAATTTCTATAAAACTTGAGGGGCAAGAAATATTTTCTTTACACAATGCAGACATATTTTTAAACCTATTCCGATCTATGGCTAACCGGGAATGAAAGGGCTGACCTCGCATTTCAAGGAATTGAAAATAATGAAGCACTAAAACACAGAATAGGCGCTGAAGATGCTAAAGACGGCAAAAAATATGTAGCTGTAAGTTATGCGTTTGGAAATCGCTTTTCCATTCCTTTAGATTTTGAGTTGTTAAAAGCGCATGCACCATACTTTCAAGGAGCATTAACAGACAGATTGTCATATGAGCTAACTTTTAATGAATACAAACGTGTTATTATATCTACAGACACCGCAGCAAAGTACAGCATTTCTGACATTTCGTTAGAGTTTGACGTTGTTAGCAACCCTAATTTAGCAAGGCTGATTGAGCAACAATATCAGTCAAAATTAGCAATATATTACGAAAGAGTGATTCATCATACAACATATCCTAAAAGCAAGGCAGACGCTATATGGAATTTTAGTTTTAGCGTCTCAGCAAGATCGCTTAAAGGTATTTTATTGCTGTGTGAAGATGAAGAACCATTCAAAAGGAAGTGAAAAGTTTATTAATCCAAAAATAACGAAAGTGCAATGTTCGATTGAGGGTAGTCCTAACCAAATCTATGCTAGCGGGCTTAGACCTTATCAGCATTTTGACGAAATAAGAAAATTGTTTGGGGGTGGGAGGTGTAGAAGTCCAACAGCAGACCTTGTGTCTAAAGATCTGCATCTTCACAGTGTTAGACTTGATGATTATTTAACAACGAAATACGGTTTATGGATTGACCTAAGGTCAACAGAGGATAATCAGTTACATGGAAGCGGGAGAACTGTTAGAGACGTAATAAACATTCGAATTGATAAAGAAAAAGATGACGATAAACCGCTTAATGTACATTTGTTTTTAATATATGATGCGCAGCTGAATATTGAAGGTAACAGATTAAGAGATATACATTACTAAATTATTTTTTATTTTAAAAAAGCATGTCTGTTCAGCATTATCCAAAAGTACCTAAAGAAGAGATAGCAGGCAACTCTGCTGCTATAGAAGGCAACATCGACTCCAAGATCGTCTCTGCTGCTGTAGAACACCCTGAAGTAAAAACCTTCAGATTAACCAATATTACACAAATGCAACAAAAACTAGAGCAGGACCTTTCAAAATACAGCAAAGCCAAACGAAGGTATTCTGCGGCCTTTAATGCTGTTACCTATGTTAATACTGGAGCATCGACTATTAGTGCTGCATCGGCAGGAACAAGCGTAGGTCTCTTAGCAACAGGTGTTGGTGCACCCGCAGCTTTACCTCTAGGCGGTTTGTCTTTAACTCTCGGCCTGTGCTCATTAGCTGTAGGTGCTGCTAGCAAAAAAATAAAAACTAAACTCCAAAAGCACACAGCTATAGTTCAACTAATAACAGCTAAACTTAGTTCCTTTAAGCTGACAATAAATAAAGCACTAGCTGACTCAAACATCACAGATGAAGAATTTAGTCGTTTACAGGCTGATTTTGATGACTACAAAAGACAAAAGTTTGATCTTCAAAGAAAGGCAAGGACAAGTTTTTCTCAACAGCCAAACAACGAGCAGATAAAAAAGGAATGTTTAAAAAAAGTAAACGAAACATTAAACTCTGTTCTAAACAGCTCACATTAACAACGCCAAAGGGTGTTTATACTTTAGTTTATGAGTCCAAGCACAAAAAGACCGTCGATATTGATTCTGATTAAGACGATTTGGAGTCGTTGTATTTTTTTTTAATTTAAATAAATATTTTGAGTTAGAAAAGAAACTCAGCATGGATAAGATATATGAAGGTTCAGACGAATTGTTTGAAGCAATGCGTAAGGAAGAAGATTTAACAAAAGCTTTAAATGATATTAGTCTATGATGTCATTGATTCAGCAAGCGTACGGGCAAGTGTTGTTCATGCTATTTCTCAAGTTCCGGGTAAACTAACAATAGACCCACCAGTTAAAGTAATGTTAGCTGTTTTAATCGACTATGTAACAATAAATGAAGAAAATCTAGAAGTCTGGGTCTCGACTAAACAACAGACTATTCTTTCTCATAATGACTTAACGCCTGGTTGGGCAGACGAACTGCTTACACAGTTTGATGTGGCCGCCGAAGAAGCCAAAATGAGAGGCTCTGGTTGGTCAGAGGGCGAAGTCTTAGAGATCAGATTAAAACAGGCTAAGTATGCGCCGATTGTTGGTAAGGCGTACATTCCACTACCTCCAGCATTAGTTGCAAAAAAAGCAGTTCTAAACATAAAGAATACAGACGACAAATGCTTTATGTGGTGTGTTCTCGCAAGGCTGCATTACGTCCGCAAAAACGCAGAGAGAGTGTCTAACTATCACCCTTACATCAATGATCTTAACTTTAGTGGAATATCCTTTCCTGTTAGCGTGGACAAAATTGATCAGTTTGAAGAACAAAACAAACCAATAACTGTTAATGTATACACATGGGATGAGGAAACAAATCTACAGCCGATTAAAATGTCCAAGAACAGTCCAATGTTGACTTACTACTGATGCTTTCACCAGCAGGGCTACCACATTACACATTGATACGAACAATGAGTAGATTATTAGCACATACTTCAAAACATTGTCATAAACAAGAATTCTGTAGAAAATGTTTAACAAGAATGCCATCCGTTCCAGCCGCGCTTGAACATATAAAACATTGTAAAAGTTCTGTAGACTGTAATACAGAACTAATTACGCCCCCACCCGGATCTAAAGTTAGTTTTAAGAACTGGAAACGACTGCAAACGAGTCCATACGTAGTTTACGCAGACTTCGAGTCGCTTATTGTTCCTTATGAAGGACCAGCACCACAAAAACTTCGAAAAACAGTCTTAATGAGTAATCATCAGATTTGCTCATTTGCTTTTGTTATTGTCAGGTCGGATGGCGCTCATTCAACGCCAGAATTATATAGAGGGCCTGATGCTGCAAAATACTTCTTAAAACGCATGCAGCAAGTGCGTAATGACTGTTCTAATAATCTAAACTTATCTGAAATCAAGATGATGCCTGAAGACCAACACCAGTATAAATCAGCCACACATTGTTGGATTTGCGGTTTAGAACTAATGTCTAACAGTGAGGAAGCCAATCCGACAGTAAGAGACCATGATCACATCAGCGGAAAGTTCAGAGGAGCAGCGCACAGTAAATGCAATCTTCAACTAAAGTTTGAACCAAAGACATGGAAGCTGCCCATCTTCTTTCATAACTTGCGGGGTTACGACTCTCACCTTATAATGCAAGCAGTAACCGACGCCTTCAAGGTAACATGCATTCCACAGTCATCGGAAAAGTACATGTGTTTCACTTTAAATAACATGTCTTTTTATGACTCTATGCAACACCTGATGGGATCATTAGAGTCACTAGCTATGTCCTTAAAGTCCTGCCCAATAACAGAAGAATATTTTGACCCAACTCTTGTTAGAAAGGGCGTTTACCCTTATGAGTACATGAACAGTTGGCAAAGGTTTGACGAAGATATACTTCCACCTAAAGGCGCGTTCTTTTCTAGTCTTAGAGGAAAGGACATCAGTGATTCTGATTACCAGCATGCTCAAGAAGCATGGCAGAAGTTAGAGTGTAAAACGATGGGAGACTATCATGATTCATACTTGATGGCTGACGTTTGTTTGTTGGCGGACGTCTTTGAAAATTATAGAAAGACCTGCATGAAACATTATAGCTTGGATCCCATGCATTACATTTCTGCGCCCGGGATGAGTTGGGATGCTTTCTTAAAGTTTACTGGAGTAAAGATTGATTTATTGTCTGACCTGCCAATGATTCAGATGATTGAAAACGGATTGCGCGGAGGAATTAGTATGGCGTCGCATCATTACTGTAAAGCAAACAACAAATACCTAGATGATTATGATCCGAGTAAAAGGTCTAACTATCTCATGTATTTAGATGCAAACAATCTGTATGGATGGGCTATGGCGCAATCACTTCCATTACGTAACTTTAAAATGTACACAGACGGTGATCCGAAAAATATTCAAAAGGCATTAAAGTGGTTGAGCAGTTTGACGTCAGATCAACAGCGCGGTTTCATTCTAGAAGTTGACTTAGAATATCCTCATGAACTCCATGACCTGCATAATGACTACCCATTAGCAGCAGAAAGTCTAAAGATGGCGAAAACAGAGCCACCTAAACTTGTGCCTAATCTTCGAGGCAAAAAAATTATGTCTGTCATTACAGACTTCTACAATTTTATTTAAGACATGGTTTGAAGTTGACAGCTGTTCATCGTATAATTGCTTTTGATCAAGAACAGTTCATGAAACCATACATCATGAAGAACACTGATCTCAGAACTAAATCCACAGATGCTTCAGAAAAGACTTTTTCAAGCTGATGAACAACAGCTGTTTTGGAAAGACTATGGAGAATCCACACAAGCGCAAAGATGTCAGATTGGTCACCAAAGAGAACGAAGCAATTAAGCTGACTTCAAAACCTAATTATCAGGACTTTAGAAGATTTCATGATCAGCTTTTTGGCATAATGATGAAAAAAAAAGAAAGTCAAATTGGACAAACCAGTATTTATTGGGTTTACTGTTTTAGAATTATCAAAGCTTTTGATGTTAGAATTTCTTTATGACTACTTTAAACCCTTGTATCCAGAGTCCAGAGTACTTTACACAGATACAGATAGTTTTGTTATAGATATCCCTACTGAAGACATCTATAAAGACATGGAAATAGAAGTAGCTAAAGGGCATGTGGGATGGTACGACACATCCGATTACCCTAAAGATTCGCCTTTGCATTCAATTACTAATAAGAAGGTTTTAGGAAAGATGAAGGATGAATTATCTGGAAATGTGATTAAGGAGTTTATTGGTTTAAGGTAAAAAATGTACAGTATTTCGAGCCAGGAGAAAACCATTAAGAAAGCAAAAGGAATATCTCGCAGCGTTGTGCAGTCAAACATATCGCATGACAACTACAAAGAAGCACTGTTTGGCAAAAAGACTTTTCATCATGACAACGTAAAACTACGATCTAATCTGCATGAGATCAACACAACGGTTGAAACAAAGAAGTCATTAGATAGAACAAACACAAAACGAATATTTGTTAATCCAGAGTTTTCATATGCAATTGGGCATTGGAGAACAGCATAATTATATATTTTCTTCATATTTTTCCTCAATCATATCATAGTTTTCCTCAACTTTATCTAGAAGCTCAATCGCATCAAAATCCAATTCATCCAAAAAAAAATTTCATGTTTGCTTGATGTGCTCGAATTTTTTTTATCATTTCAAGATATTCTTTATCCTGAAAATCAAAATTTGGGATTTTGGGTTGTAGGTGATCTGGATGTATTGCCATGTGCCGATGAATCCTCGCAACCATTGCCTTAATAGCAAAATTCATATTATATGATTCCTGCATCAATTCCAAGGTCTTTTCATTTATCATTCTTGTATCATCCTGTGCTTCCTTCTGAGCTTCCATTTTAGACTCAAATATATTTACGTAAATTAATTAAGCGGAACTGTGTCTGGCGGGATTATCTGCAGTTCTTCCTTCACAAAAGGTCTTTGAGGAGCTGGTTGTTTTGTTGTGTCAGTTTCTCGTAAATAATACACGGGCGGATTCATTTTTACAATTCTTTTTATTTCATATGGATCAACACTCCAAACTGGATCGGTTGCCCTGATGCGAGTGTCCCCTTCTGCTTCTCCCGGTAAATAAAGGTATCTTACTTTTAAACCAAACGGTAATAGCTTGCTGGTTGTACTGGAGTCTTCAGCAACATTTATTGTTTGTTTTTTGATTGCTTGTACTGGTTTTAGCCCCGTTAATTTAAATTCTTCATTATTCATTGCGCGCAAAACTGAGGGCAGTCTTCTAACCCATTCTGTGTTGCGAGAATTGTCAATAAGCTCTCTGTGATACTGGTAAGAAAAAAGTCTTTCAGCTAACTGTTTGTTAAAGTTTTCAACTAAAGCCTGTGATCTGTGAACTCCAGGAATGCCTCTTTAATGGTAACTCTATGTTTTAACAATAATTGATTCACTTGGCCTTTAAATTCTTTTCCATCATCGACTTGAATCATGTGAGGATAAGTTAAAGGACCTCGTTGGTATATCAGTTGTATGGCAACAGCAACAGCAGAAGCACTCTTTTGTGTTAATGGTTCTGCATCTTTGTATCTTGAAGCCATGTCAATGACTGTAAGTGCGTACTTAAATCTTTTTCGTCTAATCGTATCATGGGGTAAATATAGAAGGTCCATTTGATGGGTGTCGTTTGGAGTTGTATTCACAAAGTGTGGTCTCTGTATTCGTTTAGGTGCAGGTAAATAAATTTGCCAAATCGCTTGTTTAGATAACCATTCTTTTGCTGTTTGTTCACTGACTCCCGCTGCTTGGCTTAGCTTTTTGATTGCTGTTATTCCCTTCCAATATCCTTTCGGCGAATAATAGATTTTGTTCATTTTTTATTCAGCCAATATTATGCGCAACAAAATACACAACAGTCATACCAAAGGCAATAAACGCGATTTCTTGCATCTTTTGTTTTTCTGATGGCTGATAAAAGTCACTGAATTTTGGCGGGGGCAATGTCTCGATTGGTTTGCCCGTTACTAGATAATATTCTTTTATTGCTTGATCAACATCTTTAAATGTGTAAGCTGCATGTCCCTGTTTTTTCAGTTTGTCGTTAATAAAATCTAACTGCTCAATTCTCTGCTTTTCATAGCGATCTTGTGCTGCGGCTAGTTGCTCCACAGCTTTGTTATGTCTTTTTCTCTCGCCGTCATCCCGTAGTTTACTAAACACGTAATTACTTCCGCTAAAAGCAAGCGCATTCACCACAGCGCCACCTATCATCATTACAAGTGAAGCCATTTTTTATAAATGTATTTTTTTTTACATATTGATACTGTCAGGAATTATTCCTTGCTTAACTAGAAAATCTTTCGTAGCAAATGAAGCTGTAATAACAGCAATCAGTTTTGCTGAGTCTTCAAAGTCTAGTTTGCCAAGATCTGCCGGTTTTATTTTTAACAAGCTTTTACCAAGCATCGTGTATCCTACACTTAGACCTCCAATAACAGCAGAATGGTATACAAGGTTGGTAATAGTTTTTTCGGCACTCATTTTAAAAAATAAAATAATTATAATTAATAAAAAACATGAACAGCGATGATCTACTAAACCTTCCTGAATTTGTGATTACAAATGATCAAGTTGATGACCAAGTTATTATGCCCAAAAAGGAAACGCTGTATTCTTTGGCGGCGTGTGGAAAAACAAAACAGTTCCTCGGAAATGAATTCAGCATAGAACAGATTCAACAGATGTCGCCACAAGACATTGTAAAGTATCATAACAGGTATGAAGCGCAACTAGGATCGAGAATGGTGAAAAGTGTCGGGCAAACGGTTCTTAGTTTGTACACTAAACTAGTAGGCCGATTTGTTCCCATTGATTCTGAACAAGATTTTATGTATGATTTAACGCAGGATCCAGTTTTAGCAAAGTCATTAGAGTCTCTAGGGTGTGATCTGTATTACAGATTTGGAACATTATTGTCGCCATTAATCATGGGATTAATTACTTTTAATCATATAGATTTTATTTCCCTTCAAAATGAACGAGCCAGAAAATCAGCAGAATCAGGAAACATTGAATCAGAAAACACTGAATCGGGTGAAGAAAGCGGCCAGTAAAAAGCCTCCTCATCCTGGGCGTGTTGCAGCAGGAAAAAGATTAGCAGAGTGGAACAAACGAACAAAGTCAATGTTACAATCACAGAATATAACTCATAATGAAAAAGTGCTAGAGCCGCAGCCAGTTGTTTCAATGCCGGCTATAAAAACACCTGAACAAGAACAAGTTGATTCAAGGCCTACGCCGCCAAAGTCTTCATGGAATATTGAACTTAAAACAGTTGTCATTTTTGGCGTCATTGCTGCTGCTGGGGGTGGTTATTACGGTTATAAAATATATAAACAAAGACACCAAAAACCAAAAAAGTCCAAACAATCTCTGCCACTAAATATAGAAGCCGAACACAAAAGCATGCTAAAACCGCCAACAACAAAAGTTCATATTGATCCATTTGTGATGCATTAATATTTTAAGAACTTAATAAATATCAATACTGCAATCCTAACATACTAGATTGGTTTTTGATTTATTATAAATAAATTTGTTTCTTTGATAAAAATAGATCATGGCGGATTATTATTTGTTTAAAATGATGGAGTCAATAAATAAAGACATGGAGTCTATAAAAGACATTTCCATAGACCAGAATTGTAATCAGTGCGGTTGCTTACGATGTAAGAACTTCATTAAGATCTATGCTGGCCGATCTCGCGCCAAGGACGCTGAGCAAGACATCCTCGACGATGACGCGTTTTTTGAGGCGTGTGTGTACTATATTAGACATCTACTATTTAAGATAAAAACATAGATTGTATTGTTTTTTTTCTAATAATTATAAGATAACTTGAATAAGAACTTGGTTGTACTTAGAGGATGACTTAGTTATGATCTTAAGCTAACTTGAGTAAGAACTTAGAAGTTACTTGAGGATGACTTGAGTAAGAACTTAGAAGTGACTTGAGGATAACTTGAGGATGACTTGAGTAAGAACTTAGAAGTGACTTGAGTAAGAACTTGAGGATGACTTGAGGATGACTTGAGGACGCCTTGAGTAAGAACTTAGAAGTGGCTTGGGGTGACTTGAGTTAAGAACTTAGAAGTGACTTGAGTAGGAACTTGGGGTAACTGGGGATGACTTAAGTTAAGAACTTAGAAGTGACTTGAGTAGGAACTTAGAAGTTACTTGATTAAGAACCTGGGGTGACTTGGGGCGACTTGAGTTAAGAACGTAGAAGTTACTTGATTAAGAACCTGGGGTGACTTGGGGTGGGTAGAGGGGTGGTGAGTAAGAAGTTGTCAAGAGTGTCAAAGTAGAAGGCGGTGTCAAGAAATGTCAAGTGGAACTGGTAGGACCACTTGACATCTGTAATTATTTCAGCCAGTACAGTAATAACTGCGGTTAGGTAAACACAGGTGGAAATCCCTCTGCGAAGTGACAACATGCGCAAAATGTAAGAAGGTGTCAAGTGTGTCAAAGTGGAAGGAGGTGTCAAGAAATGTCAAGTGGAACTGGTAGGACCACTTGACATCTGTCATTAGTTCGACCAGTACAGTAATAACCGCGGTTAGGTAAACTGGCGCACGCCCACTGTGCGAACACATAGAAGAACACTAATTAAATGATCAGGTGTCAGCCTAATGTTGGGTCTCTGTAATCCCCGCCGTTGCCTCGTGTTTGTCTGTCTGTTTGTTATGCAAAAGATATAATTTGGATCAAAACTGGCTTTCAGTGGAAGACATGCTGGAATAAGTGTGTGGATTTTATGTCAGAAATATAACTCGGTTTTAAAAGACTTTAGAGAACAGTTAAAGACTGTAGTTTTATTTCACATGAAAGACAGAGACGCATTTGATGAATGTATGCGTGAAAATGATGTTATTGAGAATGATCAGGAAAAACATAGGATTAAACAAAAACTGAAATCTGAAAAGTTTTGTAAATTAGTATTGAAAACGGATATTCCTACACAGTATGTTTGTTTGTAGATAATCGTTATTTTTTTGTTGTTGAAGTCTTACTTATCAGAGAACTAATAAATGCCGCTTCTAGAGTCACCCGGTCGAAACTGGTTGAGGCCGGGTGAGCTAGAAGCGGCATTTATTAGTTCTCTTATGTACACGGGCTTTAGCCCAGTGAGGACTAAAATACCGGTTTCAAAAGTGCATATCGGTTATATAACCGTTAAACCGTTATTTTGCCGTTATTTCTTATATATTGGTGGGTTTTAATGCAATTTTGTATAAAGAAAGGTCATCACACACAATGGCACTTCCATGCAGTGTTTCAAAATCTGACCGTTAAAAACCGTTATTCTTGACATATTGTCCAATTTGGATGAAATTTGGTATGTACACAGGCTTTAGCCCAGTGAGGACTAAAATACTAGTTTCAAATGTGTACATCGGTTAAATATCCGTTAAAACCGTTATTTTGCCTTTATTTCTTATCTCACAAAGCACTTGGCCGATTTATAAGCGGTTTGGAAAACTGGGAGTACGTTTATATGCTTCGCATCTTGTTTTTCTTTTTCCTTTTTTGTTTTTTTTGTGGGTTTTTTTTTGTCTTCCTCTCTTTCTCTTTCTTGTCTTTCTCTCCATTCTTTTTCTTGGCCTCCACCTCCTCTGTCCTCTTGCCTCCTGCTTTGTCCTTCTTCTTTGTCCTATTCCACATGCTTTGTTTGTATGCATGTTGGTATATGTGTGTATGTACGTATGTATGTAGGTATGCTTGCATGCATGTATGTATGTATGTATGTATGTATGTATGTATGTATGTATGTATGTGTGTGTGTGTGTGTGTGTGTGTGTGTGTGTGTGTGTGTGTACGTACGTACGTACGTACGCACGCACGCACGCACGCACGCACGCACGTATGTATGTATGTATGTATGTATGTATGTATGTATGTATGTATGTATGTGTATGTATGTATGTATGTATGTATGTATGTATGTATGTATGTATGTATGTATGTATGTATGTATCTGTTTGACCATCTATCTACCTATCTATCTGTCTTTCTCGCTAATTATCTATCATCTATCTATCTATTTAGCCATCTATCTATCTATCTGTCATCTATCTATCTATCTATCCATCTATCTGTTTATCTGTCTGTCCATCTGTCGATCTATATATGTATGTATGAATGTATTATGTATGTATGTATGTATGTATGTATGTATGTATGTATGTATGTATGTATGTATGTAGGCATGTAGGTAGGTAGGTAGGTAGGTAGGTAGGTAGGTAGGTAGGTAGGTAGGTAGGTATCTAACTATCTATCTCTCTATCTGTCTGTTTGTTTAGGCGAGCGCGCGCTCGCGTGTATGTGTTCAAATTATTTAAACGTTAAGGTTTCCTTTTCTTTTCTTTTTTCTTTTTTATTAAGGCTTCTACAAACGTTCACCAAATTGAAGTTTGTGACATTTACAATTTTTAATACAACCTTGGAATTTTTTTTCCTTTTCTCTCTAATTATCTACAGCAGAACATAATGTACATAAAACCCTTTGCTTCACACATGAGGGTGGGGGATCACGATGATGACGTCATTTTCACAGACTTAAGAGACCCATCTGGAAGCGGCGTGTCGGAAGACACGATGCTGAAACCTCTGGTGCCTCCAGCCGGCGGCCGGGGGGAGGACCAGTACACTCAGTGGCTCAGCAACGCCGAGAAAAACATCAA
Organism: Conus ventricosus; assembly: GCA_018398815.1. Taxonomy (NCBI): domain Eukaryota; kingdom Metazoa; phylum Mollusca; class Gastropoda; order Neogastropoda; family Conidae; genus Conus; species Conus ventricosus. The sequence goes on from JAFLJL010016434.1 coordinate 147,636, forward strand.
ACAGATTAAGAATCCCAAGGCGTTCTACAACCTCACTGCCCACATCGACTTGCTGAGGGTGAGTATGGGGGGGAGGGGGGGGGGAGCGGGGGAGGGGGGAAGGGGGGGAGTGGGGGAGGGGGGCCGATTGTTTAGACATGTAGCCGATGTAGGTATTATCGTAAAGCTTGTTGTCAGAACTCCCAGGCTTACGTGTGTAAAATCTTTACTGGAACAGCTGTCTGTCCTATGAAATACAAAAGCTGTCTACAGCATCTTGTTTACGGAACCATGGTACTGTAACGATGACCATGGTATCTATATGTACTGTGATATCAAGCAGTGACATGTTATTATCTATCCAGTAACGGGCTCACTGCATTGTCTGCCCTTTGGGTGTGACTGTTTCAGCTGTGCCAGAGGTGTCTGATGCT
>JAFLJL010016434.1:156452-187597 GCA_018398815.1 Conus ventricosus
CTTTGAGAGGACAGGTCAAACAAGATAGACAGGTCAAACAAGATAGACAGGTCAAACAAGATAGACAAAAAAGTGAAAGGAACAAAACAAAACAAACAAACAAACAAACAAAAACCCAACAGCATCCTGCTCTGCAATACCACAATACAATTGGAATCGGTAGCAACAGAAACACCTCAATATAAATCAGCCGGAACAAATACATCGAAAGCTAAATCAGCAGGACACAATACAGATCGGTAGAAACAAGTTCAACGCAAAAGAAATATACAAAAACTCCGAAATAGAGATAGTTCTAGTTGCAAAGTGAGACGACTTCTGGCGGAAATCCAAACAAATCTTAAATAAATGTTAGCGAACCGCCCCCCCCCCCAAAAAAAAAAAAAACCCGTGGACACAACGCATTCACAGACAAAACACCGACGCGTTACGGACCCTCGATAGGCAAGATACAAAAACATTTAAAACAACGAACATGGACACGAGCAATCACTTAGCTTCAGTCTCTTCAGCGCAAGATAGGCATTAATTGTTTCACATGGAAATAGAGATCATCGTTGAATAAATACAACGCAATAAAATCAGTTAGTAAACAAATTTTCCGTAAGATCGCTTGCATACATTGAACTACAGACTAGTAGGACCAATTAGGCCACAACGTAAAAATCACCTATAGCGCAACACTTACTATATTAATACCATTAATCAGTAGGAAAAACACAACGAGATAAATCAGCAGAGCAAAGCACGTCCGAGTTAACAATCAGCAAGAACTCATACAGATATTGTGAATCATTGCGATCACACCACAACGCAATGTACACAATAGACCAAATACGACGAAATATACTGCAGTTCGAACAAATATACGTAATGTAATTTAGTAGGAACACGTAAGCGCATTATCCATCTGTAGGACCAAATACATCGACATGCAGCACAATGTAAATCAATGGAATAAATACATTGCAATAAATGAGTTAAAAAATCAACCAGAAAACTATACAATAGAAGTCTTACAATTATAACGCATTAACATGCGTACGAAATCAACTGTGTGGTCCTAGTCTTCCAGTTAAGCCCATGGGTAGGTCAACTATAGGAGTTAGGGTGGGTCGGCCTGTACTCAACTCTAGGTGAGGGGTCGGAATGGTATCAACTCTAGGTAGGAGGGGTCTGATGGTACTCAACTCTAGGTCGCGGTGGGTCGGCATGGTAGTTCAACACTCTCTGTAGGAGGGAGTCGCATGGTACTCAACTCTCGGTAGGAGAGGGTCGGCATGGTACTCAACTCTATGTAAGGAGTGGGTCGGCATGGTAGTCATCTCTAGGGAGGGGTGGGTCGGCATGGTTACTCAACTCTATGTAGGTGAGGGTCGGCATGGTACTAACTCTAGTAAGGAGGGGGTCAGCATGTTACTTAACTCTAGGTAGGGGCGGGTCGGCATGGTACTCAACTTAGGTCGAGGTGGTTCCGGCCATGGTAGTCAACTCTAGGTAGGGGAGGGTCGGCATGGTAACTCCAATTAGGTAGGGGAGGTTCGGCATGGTACTCACTTAGGTACGGGAGGGTTCGGCATGCGTACTCAACTCTCTGTAGCGTGGGTCGGCTTGGTCTCGTCAACTTATGGGAGGGGTGGGTCGGCATGGTAGTAACTTAGGGAGGGGGGTCGGCCTTGTAGTCAACTTAGGGAAGGGGGTGGGTCGACATGGTATCACTCCTAGGTCGGGGAGGGTCGGCGATGGTACTCGACTTAGGTCGGGGAGGGGTCGGCATGGTATCAACTTCGGTAGGGGAGGGTCGGGGGCCCATGGTCTCAACTTAGGTAGGAGAGGGTCGGCATGGTACTCAACTCAGGTTAGGTGTGGGGTCGGCATGGTACTCATCTTCGGTCGGGGGAGGGTCGGGGGGGCCCATGGTACTCAACTCTAGGTAGGGGAGGGTCGGCATGGTACCTCAATCTAGGTAGGGGGTGGTGTCGGGGGCCCTAGTACTCAACTCTATGTAGGAGTGTCGGTCGGCATGGTACTCAACTCTAGGTAGGAGTGGGTCGGCCTGGGGGGGATACTCAACTCTAGGTTTTTGGGATAGGGTCACATGGTACTCAACTCTAGTTAGGGTGGGTCGGCATGGTAACTCAACTCTAGGGAGGAGTGGATCGTCATGGTTACTCAAACTTAGGTAGGGGGAGGGTCGGCATGGTATCAACTCAGGTAGGAGTGGTGTCGGCATGGTACTCAATCTAGGTAGGAGTGGGGTCGTCATGGTACTCAACTCTAGGTAGGGGGCGGGTCGGCCAATGGTACTCACACCAACGTAGGAGTTGGTGGCATGGTACTAAACTCTAGGAGGGGTGGGTCGGCATGGTAATAACTCTAGGTAGGGGAGGGACAGCCTAGGTACTAACTCCTAGGGAGGGGTGGGACGGGCGTGGTTACTCAACTCTAGGGAGGGGTGAGGTCGGCATGGTACTCCAACTCTAGGTAGGGGATGGGTCGGCATGGTACTCAACTCTAGGGAGGAGTGGTCGGCGTGGGGTACTCAACTCGGGTAGGGAGAGGTTCGGGTGGTACTAACTCTAGGTAGGGTGGGTCGGATGGTACTCAAACTCTAGGTAGGGGAGGGTCGGCATGGTACTCAACTCTAGGGAGGGGTGGGTCGGCATGGTACTCAACTCTAGGTAGGGGAAGGGGGGTCGACTGGTACTCTAACTTCTAGGTAGGGGAGGGTCGGGCGTGGTAACTCCACTCTAGGTAGGGGTGGGTCGGCATGGTACTCAAATCCTCGGTAGGAGTCGGTTGGCATGGTACTCAACTCTAGGTAAGGGTGGGTGGGGGCCCATGGTACTATCTTAGGTAGGGGTGGGTCGGGGGGGGCCATGGTACTCCACTCTAGGTAGGGGTGGGTGGGGGCCCATGGATACTAAATCTAGAAAGGGGAGGGTCGACATGGTATCAATCTAGGTAGGGGCAGGGTTTTCGGTTAGTATCAACTCTCGTAGGAGTGGGTCGGCAATGGTACTCAACTCAGGTAGCGGGTGGTCGGGGGCCCCTGGTACTCAACTCTAGGTAGGGGTGGGTCGGCATGGTACTCCAACTCTAGGTAGGGGAGGGTCGGGTGGTACTCGGACTCTAGGTAGGGCGGGTCGGCATGGTACATAACTCAAGGTAGGGGAGGGGTCCGGGGGGCCATGGTCACTCAACTCTAGGTAGGGGGGGTCGGCATGCGTACTCAACTCTAGGTAGGAGTGGGTCGGCATGGTAAACTCATCTATAGGTAGGGGAGGGGTCGGGGCCCATGGTACTCAACTCTAGGTAGGGCGAGGGTCGGCCTGGTACTCAACTCGAGGTAGAGGTGGGTTCGGGGGGCCCATGGTACTCAACTCTGGTAGGAGTGGGTCGCATGGTACTCAACTCTAGGTAGGAGTGGGTCGGCATGGTACTCACTCCTAGGTAGGGTGAGGGATCCACATGGTACTCAACTCTAGGTAGGCGTGGGTCGGCATGGTACTCAAACTCTAGGTGGAGTGGGTCGTCATGGTACTACTCCTAGGGTAGGGGGGGTCGCATGGTACTCAATCAAGGTGGCGTGGGGTCGGCATGGTACTCACTCTAGGTAGGAGTGGCGTCGTCATGGTACTCAACTCTAGGCTAGGGGAGGGTCGCATGTTTACTCAACTCAGGCAGGATTGTGTCGGCATGGTATAAATCTAGGGAGGGGTTGGGTCGGGCATGGTTACTCCACTCATAGGTAGGGGAGGGTCAGCATGGTTACTAAACTCTAGGGAGGGGTGGGACCGGGTGGTACTCAACTCTAGGTAGGGGATGGGTCGGCATGGTACTCAACTTAGGTTGGGAGGGTCGGATGGTCACTCAACTCTAGGGAGGGTGGGTCGGCGGCCGGTATCACTCAAACTCTAGGTAGGAGAGGGTCGGGTGGTAACTCAACTCTAGTCTAGGGGTGGGTCCGGGCATTGTATCACAACTCTAGGTTAGGGGAGGGTCGGCAAGGTACTCACTCTAGGGTAGGGGGTGGGTCGGCATGGTACTCAACTCTAGGTAGGGGAGGGTCGGCATGGTTGCTCAACTATAGGTTATACGGGGTGGGTCGGCGTGTTTACTCAACTTAGGTTAGGGGTGGGTTCGGCATTGGTACTCAACTTTGGTAGGAGTCGGTTGGCCCTGGTACTCAACTCTAGGTAAAGGTGTTGGGTCGGGCGGCACATGTACTAACTCTAGGTAGCGGTGGGTCGGGGGGGCCCCATTGGTACTCAAACTATAGGTAGGGTGGGTCGGGGGGCCCAGGGTACTAAAAAAACTTTCTAGTCGGGAGGGTCCGGCATGGTTTACCTCAACTCTAGGAGGGAGAGGGACGGCATAGTACCTCAAAACTCTAGGTAGGAGTGGGTCGGCAATGCGTAATTTCAAACTTAGGTAGGGTGGGTCGGGGGCCATGGTACTCAAACTCTCGGTAGGGGTGGGTCGGCATGCGTACTCAACTCTAGGTAGGAGTGGGTCAGGCATTGAAACTTCAATCTTAGGGAGCGGGTTGATGGGTCCGGCATGGTACTCAACTCTAGGTAGGGGAGGAGTCGGCAAGCGTTTTTTTTTTTTTTTTTCAACCTCAACTCTAGGTAGGGAGTGGGTCGGCATGGTACACTCAATATAGGTAGGGGAGGCCGTCGGCATGGTAACTCCACTCTAGGTTAGGGGGGGGGGGGGTCGGCCATGATATTCAATTTCTAGGTAGAAGGTGGGTTCGGCATGGTACTCAACTCTAGGGTAGGAGCGGGTGGCATGGTATCAACTTAGTAGGAGAGGGTCGGCGTGGTACTGACTCTAGGTGGGGGAGGGTGGCCATCGGTACTAACGCTAGGTAGGGGCGGGTCGGGCCATGGTACTCAATTCTATGTAGGGTGGGTCGGCATGGTACTCATCACTCTATGTTGGGGAGGGCGGAATGGTACTCAACTTAGGCAGGGGTGGGTCGGATGGTACTCAAACTTAGGTAGGGGAGGGTCGGCATGGTACTCAACTCTAGGGAGGGGTGGGTCGGCATGGTACTCAACTGTAGGGAGGGGGGTGGGTCGGCTGGGTAGTCTCACTCACTCTAGGTAGGGGAGGGTCCGACATGATACTCAACTTAGGGAGGGGGTGTGTAGCATGGTACTTCAACTCTAGGGAGAGCAGTGGGTCGGCATGGTACTAACTCTAGTAGGGGAGGGTCGGGCATGGTACCTCAACTCCTAGGTTGGGGGTGGGTCGGGGGGCCCATGGTTCTCAACTTTAGGTAGGGGTGGGTCGGGGGCCCCTTGGTACTAACTTAGGTAGGGGCCGGTCGGCATGGTATCACTCTAGGTAGGGGTGGTCGGCATGGTATCAACTCTAGGGATTTGTGGGGTCGGGCATGGTACTCACTCTATGAAGGGAGTGGGTCGGGGGCCCATGGTACCAACTCTAGTAGGGGTGGGTCGGCATGGTACTAACTCTAGGTAGGGGGTGGGTCGGGGGCCCATGGTACCACACTCTTGGTAGGGGTGGGTCGGCATGGTACTCAACCTCTCGGTAGGAAGTCGGTTGGCATGGTACCTCAATCTAGGTAAGGGTGGGTCCGGCGCGCGCCCTTCGTACTAACTCTGGTAGGGGTGGGTCGGGGGCCCATGGTACTCTACTCTAGGGTAGGGCTGGATCGGGGGCCATGGTACTAAAACTCTAGGTAGGGGAGGGTCGGGATGGTACTCAACTTAGGTAGGGGAGGGTACGGTATGGTAACTAAACTTAGGTAGGAGTGGGGTCGGCATGGTACCCAAACATAGGTAGCGGTGGGGTCGGGGGCCCATGGTACTCAACCTCAGGTAGGGGTGACAAAACGGCATGGTACTCAACTCTTTGGTAGGGGTGGGTCAGGAGGGCCACATGGTACTCAACCTCTAGGTACGGGCTGGGTCGGGGGCCCATGGTACTCAACTCAGGTAGGGGTGGGTCGGCATGGTACTCACACTCTAGGTAGGGGTAGGTCGGCATGGTACTCAACTCTAGGTATGGGGAGCGGGTCGGCATGGTAACTAACTATACGTAGGGGTGGGTCGGCATGGTACTCAACTTATGTAGGGGAGGGTCGGCATGGTACTCAATTCTCCGGTAGGGGCGGGTCGGCATGGTACTCAATCTAGGTAGGGGTGGGTCGGCATGTTACTCAACTCTAGGTAGGGGAGGGTTCGCATGGAACTCAAACTCTAGGTAGGGGTGAATCGGCATGGTACTCAACTTTTGGTTATGGGTGGGTCGGGGCCATGAGTACTCAACTCTAGGTAGGGGTGGGTCGGGGGCCAGGGTACTCAACTCTAGGTAGGGTGGGTCGCATGGTACTAACTCTCGGTAGAGGAGGTCCGGCATGTTACCTCAACTCTATGGTAGGGGAGGGTCGCATGTACTTAACTCTAGGTAGGGGGAGGGTCGGCATGGTACTAACTTACGGTAGGGGGGTACGGATGGTCCTCAATCTTGGGAGGGTGTGTGTAGGCATGGTATCACTTCGGGAGGGGTCGGTCGGCCATGGTACTCAACTCTAGTTTAGGGGGAGGGTCGGCATTGGTATCCCACAACTCTAGGTAGGGGGTGGGTCGCATGGTACTCAACTCTAGGTAGGGGTGTTGTCGGGGGCCCTTGGTACTAACTTAGGTAGGGCAGGGTCGGCATGGTATCAACTCTAGGTCCGGGTGGCGTCGGCCTGGTACTCCAAGTCTAGGTAGGGGAGGTCGGCTGTGGTACTCAACTCAAGGTAGGGGAGGGTCGGCATGGTACTCAACTTTAGGTAGGGGAGGGTCGGCATGGTCACTCAACTCCTAGGCAGGAGGGGGGTGGGTGGCATGTACTCCACTCTAGGAAGGGGATGGAGACGGCCATGGTACTCAACTCTAGGTGAGGGTGGGTGGCATGTACTCAACTCTAGGTGGCGGTGGGTCGGAATGGTACTAACTTAGGGAGGGGTAGGGTCTCGGGCATTGTGTATCCAACTCTTGGTAGGGGAGGGTCGGCATGGTACTCAACTCTAGGTAGGGTGGGTTTCTGCTTGGTACTCAACTCTAGGTAGGGGTGGGTCGGAGGCCATGGTACTCAAACTTTCAGGTAGGGGAGGTCGGGCATGGTACTCCAATTCTAGGTAGGTGAGGGTCTGGCGTGGTATGAACTCTAGTAGGGGAGGGTCGGGCATGGTACTCAACTCTAGGTTCGGGGTATGGGTCGGGATGGTACCTCAACTTAGGTAGGGGAGGGTCGGCATGGTACTCAAATCTGGTAGGGTGGGTCCGGCATGGTACTCAACTCTTGGTAGGGGTGGGTCGGGGGGGCCCCATTGGTAATCACTATAGGTAGGGGTGGGTCGGGGCCCATGGTACTCAACTTAGGTAGGGGAGGGTCGGCATGGTACTCAACTCTAGGTACGGGGAGGGTCGGCCATGGTATCACTCTATGGTAGAGTGGGGTCGGCTTGGTAGTCAACTCTAGGGAGGGGTGGGTCGGCATGGTAGTCTAACTCGAGGGAGGGGTGGTCTGGGTCGGCATTGTAGTCAAACTCTAGGGAGGGGTGGGTCGACATGGTTATCCAATCTAGGTAAGGGGAGGGTCTGGATGGTACTTCGACTCTAGGTCAGGGGGAGGGTCGCATGGTACTAAACTCTAGGTAGGGGAGGGTCGGGTGGCCCATGGTACTCAACTCTAGACGGAGAAGTGGTCCGGCTGTACTCAACTCTAGGTAGGAGTGGGTCGGCATGGTACTCAACTCTCGGTAGGGGAGGGTCGGGGGCCATGGTACTAACTCTAGTAGCAGGAGGTCGGCATGGTACTCAACTTAGGTAGGGGTGGGTGGGGGCCCATGGTAATCAACTCTAGGTAGGAGTGGGTCGGCATGGTACTCCAACTCTAGAGTCGGAGTGGGTCGGCATGGTACTCACTCTAGGTAGGGGAGGGTCCACTAGGTCTCAATTAGGTAGGGTGGGTGGGTCGGGCAATGGTACTCACCTTAGGTAGGAGTGGGTCGTCATGGTACTCATACTTAGTAGGGAGGTCGGCACATGGTACTATAACTCAAGGTTAGGGAGTGGGCGGCATGGTACTCCAACTCTAAGGTCAGGGTGGGTCGTATCGGCCCCCTACTCTACCTTCTAGGTAATGGCGGGTCGGCATGGTCCTCAACTCTAGTGTAGGGCGAGGGTACCGGCATTGGTACTAACTACGGTAGGAGAGGGTCGGGCATGGTACTAAAACTAAACTCTAGGGAGGGGTGGGTCGGCATGGTCCTCAACTCTAGGTAGGGGAGGTGTCGACCTGGTACTCAACTCTATGGGAGGGTTTGGGACGGGCCGTGAGGTATCAACATAGGTAGGGGTGGGTCGGGCACTGGGAGTACTTCAATCTCGGTAGGGGAGGGTCGGCCATGGTACTCAACTCTAGGGAGGAGTGGGGTCGGCGTGGTACTCAACTTAGGTAGAGGAGGGTCGGCGTGGTACTAAATTCTAGGTAGGGGTGGTCCGGCATGGTTACTCAAACTCTAGGTCGGGGCGGGTCGCAAATGGTACTCAACTCTAGGGAGGGGAGGGTCGGCATGGTAACTCAACTTCTAGGTAGAGGGGGACGGCCTGGTACTCACTCTAGGTAGGGGAGGGTCCCCCGGCGCGTGGTACTCAACTCTAGGTAGGGGTGGGTCGGCATGGTACTCAAACTCTGGTAGGAGTGGTTGGCATGGTACTCAACTCTAGGTACCGGGTGGGGTCGGGGGCCATGGTACTCAACCTCTCAGGTAAGGGCGTGGGTCGGGGGCCCCTGGTACTCAACTCTAGGCTAGGGCCGTGGGTCCGGGGGCCCATGGTTACTAAAACTCTAGATAGGGAGGGTCGGCTTGGTACTCACCTTAGGTAGGGGAGGGGTCGGCATTTAGTACTCAACTTAGGATAGGAGTGGGTCGGCAAGGTACTCAACTCTAGATAGCGGTGGGTCGGGGGCCCATGGTCCCAATCTAAGGTAGGGGGTGGGTTGGCAGACTCCCCAACTCTAGGTCGGGGACGGGTCGGGATGGTAATCGACTCTAGTAGGGGAGGGTCCGGCATGTTACTCAACTCTAGGTAGGGGAGGGTCGGGGGCCCATGGTAATCAACTCTAGGTAGGAGAGGGTCAGCATTGGTACTCAGTCTAGGTAGCGAGTGGGTCGGCCCCCAATGGTACTCACTCTAGGTAGGGGAGGGTGGGGGCCATGGTACTCAACTCTAGGTAGGGGAGGGTCGGCATGGTACTCACTCTAGGTAGGGTGGGGTCGGGGGCCCATGGTATCAAACTCTAGGTAGGAGTGGGTCGGCATGGTACTCCAACTCTGGTAGGAGTGGGTCGGCATGGTAACTCAAACTCTTAGGTAGCGTGGATCGGGGGCCCATGGTTACACAATCTAGGTGGGGTGGGTCGGCTTGGTACTCAACTCTAGAGTAGGAGTGGGTCCGGCCATTGACACACTCAACTCTAGGCGAGGGGTGGGTCGTCATGGTATCAACTTAGGTAGGGAGGGTCGGCATGGTACTCAACACTAGGTAGGGAGGGGGTCGGCATGTCTCAACTCTAGGTTGGGGAGGGGGTGGCATGGTATCAACACTAGGTAGGGGGGGGGGGGGGTCGGCATGGTATCAAACTCTAGGTAGGAGTGGGTCGGCATGGTACTCCACTCTAGGTAGGGAGAGGGACGGCATGGTACTCAACACTCTAGGTAGGGGAGGGTCGTCGTGGTTCTGACTCTAGGTAGGGGAGGGTCTGGCATGGTACTCAACTTTCTAGGTAGGGTGAGGGTCGGCCAATTTGGTACTCAATTCTAGGTAGGGGTGGGTCGGCATGGTACTCAACTCTAGGTAGGGGAGGGGCGGCATGGACTCAACTCTAGGCCGGAGTGGGGCGGCCATCGGTACTCCACTCTAGGTAGGGGGAGGGTCGGCATGGTACTCAAACTCTAAGGGAGGGGTGGGTCGGCATGGACTACTCAAATCTAGGGAGGGGTGGGTCGGCATGGTAGTCAACTCTCGGTATGGGAGGGTCGGGCCATGGTACTTCACTTTAGGGAGGGTGTGTAGGCATGGTACTCAATCTAGGAGGGGTGGGGTCGGCAATGGTACTCAACTATAGGTAGGAGAGGAGAGGTCGGCATGGTACTCAACTCTAGGTAGGGGTGGGTCGGGGTGCGCCCCATGGTATTCAACTCTAGGTAGGAGGTAGGGTCGGGGGCCCCATGGTACCTTCAACTCTAGGTAGGGGGGGTCGGCATCGGTACTCAACTCTAGTTAGGAGTGGGTCGGCTTGGTATTCAACTCTCTTGGTAGGGGAGGGACGGAATTGGTACTAAACTCTAGGTAGGGGCGGGGTCGGCATGGTACTCCACTTAGGTAGGAGTGGGTCCGGCATGGTACTCAAACTTACGGTAGGAGAGGGTCCGGCTGGTCACCTCAACTTAAGTAGGATGCGGCTGTCGGCGTGGGGTACTGAACTTGGTAGGGCGGTCGAGGGTCGGCATGGTACTCAACTCTAGGTAGGGGAGGGTCGGCATGGTACACAATTCTAGGTAGGGGTGGGTCGGCATGGGTACTCAACTCTAGGTTACGGGGTGGGTCCGGCATGTGTACTAATTACGGCAGGGGTGGGTCCGATGGTACTCAACTTAAGGTAGGGAGGGTTTCGGCATGGTACTCAACTCTAGGAGAGGGTGTGGGTCGGCCATGGGACTCAAGTCTAGGGAGGGGTGTCGGCATGGTAGTTCAACTTAGGTAGGGCGGAGGGGCGGAATGGTACTCAACTTGTAGGGAGGGGGTATGTTTAGGCATGGTACTCAACTCTAGGGAGGGGTGGGGTATCGGCATGGTACTCAACTCTAGGTAGGGGCGGGTCGGATGGTACTAACTCTAGGTAGCGGCGGGTCGGGGGCCCATGGTACTAAACTCTAGGTAGGGGTGGGTCGGGGGCCCATGTTACTCACTCTAGGTAGGGGACGGTCGGCTGGTACTTCAACTCTAGGTAGGGGTGGGTCGGCCTGGTATCAACTCTGGGAGGGGTGCGGTCGGCATGTTACTCAAACTCTATGTAGGGGTGGAGTCGGGGGCCCATGGTACTCAACTCTAAGGTGGGGTGGGGTCGGCATGGTACTCAAACTCTAGGTTAGGGGTGGGTCGGGGGGCCCATGGTATACTCAACTCTTGGTAGGGGTGGGTCGGCATGGTATCAAACTCTAGGTAGGAGTCGGTTGGCATGGTACTCAACGCTAGGTAAGGGTGGGTCGGGGGCCCATCGTACTCAACTCTGGTAGGGGTTGGGTCTCCGGGGGGAACCATGGTATCAACCTCTAGGTGGGGAGGGGTCGACATGGTATCTCAACTTAGGTAGGGGTGGGTCTGGGGCCCATAGTACTCAAACTCTAGGTAGGTGAGGGTCGGCATGGTATCAACTTAGTAGGAGTGGGTCGGCATGGTACTACTCAACTCTAGGTCGGGGGAGGGTCACACATGCGTACTCACTCTAGGTAGGCGTGGGTCGCATGGTACTCAACTCTAGGGTAGGAGTGGGGACGTCATGGTACTCAACTCTAGGTAGGGGAGGGTCGGCATTGTATCACTCTCAAGGTCGGGGGGAGTGGGGTCGGCATTGGTACATCAAACTTAGGTAGGAGTGGGTCGTATGGTATCATTAGGTAGGGGCGGGTTCGGGCATGGTCCTCCACTAAGGTAGGGTGGTCCGGCATGGTACTAAACTCTAGGGAGGTGGCCCCACCCCCCCCCCACCCAGGTCGACTGTTACTAATCTGGTTATGGGAGGGTCCAGCATGGTACTCACTCTAGGGGGGTGGGGACGGCGTGGTGGTACTCAAATCTAGGTGGGGTGGGTCCGCTTGGTACTCAACTCTAGGTAGGGGAGGGTCGGACATGGTACTCAAATCTAGGGTAGGGGTGGGTTCGGCGTCGGTACCTCAACTCTAGGTAGGAGAGGGTCGGCGTCGTGGGGTACTCACCTCTAGTAGGGGTGGGTCGGCATTGTACTCAACTCTAGTAGGGAGAGGTGTCGGCATGCCATGGTACCTCAAAACTCTAGGGAGGGGTGGTGTCGGCATGGTACTCAACTCTAGGTAGGGCAGAGGGTCGCATGGTACTTCAAAAATTCTCGGTAGGGGAGGGTCGGCGTGGTACTCCACTCTAGGTAGGGGTGGGTCGGCATGGTACTCAACCTAGGTTAGGAGTCGGTAGGCATGGTACTCAACTCGGTAAGGATGGGTCGGGGGCCATGGTACTTACTCTAGGTAGGGGGTGGGTCGGGGGGCCCATGGTTACTAAACTCTAGATAGGGGTGGGTCGGCATGGTACTCAAACTCTAGGTGGGGGGAGGGTCGGATAGTACTCAACTCTAGGTAGGTAGTAGAGGTCGGCATGGTACTCCAACTCTAGGTAGCGGCTGGGTCGGGGGACCCATGGTTATCAACTCTAGGTAGGGTGGCGTCGGCATGGTACTCAACTTAGGTAGATGTGTGTTCGGCATTGAAACTCATCTCTAGGGAGGGGTGGGTCGGCATGGTACTCTAACTTAGGTAGGGGTGGGTCGGCATGGTTACTCAACTCTAGGTAGGGGACGATCGGCATGGTACTAACTCTAGGTAGGGGGGGGGGGGGTCGGCCTGGTCGCAAATCTCGGTAGGAGTGGGTCGGCATGGTACTCAAACTCTGGTAGGAGGGGTCGGCCATGTGGTACTCAAACTCTAGGTAGGAGAGTGGTCGGCGTGGTACTGACTCTAGGTAGGGCCGGGTCGGCATGGTACTCAACTTAGGTAGGGACGGGTCGGCATGGTACTCAAATCTAGGTAGGGTGGGTCGCATGGCACTCAACTCTAGGTAGGGGAGGGTAGGCTGGTACTCAACTCTAGGCATGGGTGGGTCGGCACATGGGTCACTCAACTCTGGTAGGGGAGGGTCGGCATGGTACTCAACTCTGGGAGGGGTGGGTCGGCATGGTTACTCAACTCTAGGGAGGGGGTGGGTCGCGCATGTTAGTCAACCTCTAGGTAAGGGGAGGGGTCGGCCTGGTACTCAACTTTAGGGAGGGGTGTTGTAGGCATGGTACTCAAGTTAGGGAGGGGTGGGTCGGCTGGTACTCAACCTAGGTCGGGGAGGGTCGGCCATGGTACTCACCTCTAGGTAGGGTGGGTCGGGGGCCATGGTATTCAAAAACTCTAGGTAGGGGGGGGTCGGGGCCCTATGGTACTCAACTCTAGGTAGGGGACGGGTCGGCATGGTACTCTACTCTAGGTAGGGGTGGGTCGGCACATGGTACTCCAAACTCTAGGCAGGGGTGGGTCGGCAAGGTATCAACTCTATGTAGGGCTGGGGTCGTGGGGCCATGGTACTCAACTTAGGTAGGGGCTGGGGTCGGCATGGTACTCAAACTCTAGGTAGGGGTGGGTTCGGTGGCCCCATCGGTACTCAACTCTAGGTTAGGGGGGGGTGGGTCGGCATGGTACTCAACTCTAGGTAGGAGTCGGTTGGCTTGGTACTACACTCTAGGTAAAAGGGTGGGTCGGGGGGGCCCATGTACTCAAACTTAGGTAGGGGTGTGTCGGGGGCCATCGTAACTCAACTCTAGGTAGGGTGGGTCGGGGGCCATGGTACTAAAACTCTAGGTAGGGCGTGGAGGTCGGCATGGTACTCAATCTAGGTAGGGGAGGGTCGGTATGGGACTAACTCTATAGTAGGAGGGGTCGGCATGGTACCCCAATCTGGTAGCGGTGGGTCGGGGGCCCCTGCGTACTCAACTTAGGTAAGGGTGGGGTGGCATGGTACTCAACTGTAGGTTGGGCGTGGGTTCCGCATGGAAACTCAATTAGGGAGGGACGTGGGTCGGCATGGTATCAACTCTAGGTAGGGGAGGGTCGGCATTGTACTCAACTCTTGGTAGGGGGGTCGGCATGGTACTCCAACTTCGGGTCAGGAGTGGGTCGTCTGGTACTCAACTATAGGTAGGGGGGTCGGCATGGTAACTCAACTTAGGTAGGAGAGGGTCGGCGTGGTACTGATACCTCTAGGTAGGGAAGGGTCGGCATTGTACTCAAACTCTAGGTATGAGAGGGTCGGCACTGGTACTCTACTCTAGGTAGGGTGGGTCGGCGTGGTATGATACTTAGGTAGGGGAGGGTCGGCATGGTGCTCCAACTCTAGGTAGGGGAGGGTCGGCATGGAACTCAATTCTAGGTAGGGGATGGGTCGGCATGGTACTCAACTCTAGGTAGGGTAGGGTCGTGGCAGTGGCATTGGTACTCAACTCTAGGCAGGGTGGTGGGTTCGGGCATGGTACTCACCTCTAGGTAGACGCGGAGGGTCGGCCATTGGTACTCAACTTAGGGAGGGGTGGGTCGGATGGTTACTCACTCTAGGGAGGGGTGGGTCTCGGCATGGTAGTCAATCTAGGTCAGGGGAGGGTCGGCATGGTACTCAACATTAGGGTGGGGTGTGTCATGGCATTGGTACTCAACTCTAGGGAGGGGTGGGTCGGCATGGTATCAATCTTAGGTAGGGAGGTGTCGGCATTGTAACTCACCTCTAGGTAGGGGTGGGTCGGGGGCATGGTACTCACTTAGGTAGGGGTGGGTCGGGGGCCAATGGTATCAAATCAAGGTCGGGGACGGTCGGCATGGTATCAACTTAGGTAGGGGTGGGTCGGCAAGGTACTCAATTAGGGAGGGGTGGGTCGGCCATGGTACTCAATCTATGTAGGGGTGGGTCGGGGGCCCATGGTTAGTAACCTCTAGGTAGGGTGGGTTTCGGCATGTACACAACACTAGGGTAAGGCGGTGGGTCGGGGCCCATGGTACTCAACTTTGGTAGGGGGGGGTGGCATTGTACTAACTCTACGGTCGGGAGTCGGTTGGCATGGTACTTCACCTCCTAGGTACGGGTGGGTCGGGGGGCCCAATCGTACTCAAGCTCTACGGTCGGGGAGGGTCGGGGGCCATGGTACTCAACTTAGGTTGGGGGTGGGTCGGGGGCCCATAGGGTACCTAAAATTAGGTAGGGGAGGGTTCGGGCCTGGTACTCAATCTAGGTAGGGGAGGGTCGGTCTGGTACTCAACTTAGTAGGAGTGGGTCGGCATGGTACCCAACTCTATGTAGCTGTGGGTCGGGGGCCCATGTCACTCAATTAGGTAGGGGTGGGTCGCATGTAACTCAACTCTAGGTAGGAGTGGGTAGGCAAGGAACTCAATTCTAGGGAGGGGTGGGTCGCATGTACTCAAAACTCTAGGTTGGGGAGGGTCGGGATTGTATCAACTTCATAGGTAGGGGGGGTCGGCTCCATGGGTACTCAACTCTCGGTAGGAGTGGGTCGGCATGGTACTCAACTTAGAGTAGGAGCGGGTCCGGCATGGTATATCTCTAGGTAGGAGAGGGTCGGCGTGATTACTGAACTCTAGGTAGGGGAGCGTCCGGCATGGTATCACTCTAGGTCGGGGTGGAGGTCGGCATGGTATCAACCTCTAGGTAAGGGGAGGGTCCTGCATGGTACTACAACTCTAGGTAGGGGTGAATCGGCAAGTTACCTAACTCTTGGAGGGTTGGGTCGGGGGCCCATGGTATCAAATCCTAGGAAGGGGTGGGTCGGGGAGCACCACATGGGTAACTTCACTCTAGGTACGGGGTGGGTCGGCATGGTATCAACTGTAGGTAGGGGTGGGGTCGGATGTTACTTCAACTCTAGGTTAGGGGGGGTCGGCATGGTACTCAACTCTAGGTAGGGCGGGTTCGGCATGGTACTCAACTTGAGGGAGGGGTTGTTGTGTAGGCATGGTACTCAACTCTAGTTAGGGAGGGCGCCTGGTTACTCAACTCTAGGAGGGGTGGCCGTCGGCATGGTACTCAACTAGGAGGGTGGGTCGGATGGTACTTCTAACTCTAGGTAGGGCGTGGTCCGGCCTGGTACTCTCAAAACTTAGGTAGGGGGAGGGTCACCATGGTACTCACTCTAGGGTAGGGGTGGGTCGGCATGGTACTCAACTTATGGTCGGGGTGGGTTCGGGGGGGCCCATGGTAATCAACTCTAGGTAGGGGACGGTATGTAATGGTACTCAACTCTAGGTAGGAGAGGGTCCCGGGCGTGGTTACTGAACTCTAGGTAGGGGAGGTGTCGGCCTGGTTACTCAACTCTAGGTAGGGGTGGGTCGGCATGGTACTCAACTCTAGGTAGGGGAGGGTCGGCATGGTCTCAATCTCTAGGTAGGGGTGGGTCGGATGGTACTAACTCTTGGTAGGGGTGGGTCGGCCTGGTATCAACTCTAGGGAGGGTGTTGTAGGCCCATGGTACTCAACTTAGGGAGGGGTGAGGTCGGCATCATGGTACTTCAACTCTAGGTAGGGGAGGGTCGGCATGGTATCAACTTAGGTAGGGGTGGGTCGCATGGCTACTCAACTCTAGGTAGGGGGGGTCGGGGCCCATGGTACTCAACTTCTAGGTAGGGGAGGGTCGGCCTGGTCTCAACTCTAGGTCAGGGGGGGGTTCGGCATGGTATTCAACTCTAGGTCGGGGATCAAGGGTCGGCATGGACTCCACTCTAGGTAGGGGAGGGTCGGCCCATGGTACTCAACTCTAGGTAGGGGAGGGTCGGCATGGTACTCAAACTAGGCAGGGGTGGGTCGGTCATGTTTACTAATTAGGTAGGGGCGGGTCGGCATGTACTCAACTCTAGGGAGGGGGTGGGAACGGCATGGTACTCAAATCTAGGGAGGGGGTGGGGTCGGCATGGTTACTAAACTAGGGGAGGGGTGGGTCGGCATGGTTACTCAACTCTCAGGTCAGCGGGAGGAGTCACATGGAACTCAACGCTAGGTCGGGGTGGTGTCGCATGGTACTCAACCTCTAGGTAGGGGGGGTCGGGGGCCATGGTACTCAACTTCGGTAGGGGAGGGTCGGTATGGTACTCAAACTCTAGGTAGGGAAGAGGGTCGGCGTGGTACTGATCTCTAGGTAGGGGACGGCAGGGTCGGCATGGTACTCAACTCCTAGGTAGGGGTGGGTCAGGCACGGTATAACTCTCGGTAGGGGCGGGTCGGCAGTTACTCAACTCTTAGGTAGGGGTGGGTCCGGCATGGATACTCAAACTCTTGGTAGGCGGTGGGGTCGGGGGCCCATGGTATCAACTTAGGTAGGGGTGGGTCGGGGGCCCTGGTACTCACTCTAGGTAGGGGAAGGGTCTGCTGGTACTCAACTTCTAGGTAGGGGAGGGTCGGCATGGTACTCAACTTAGGTAGGGGTGGATCGGCATGGTACTCACTTAGGTAGGGGAGGGTCGGCATGGTTATTCAAAATCTAGGTAGGGGTGGGTCGGCATGGTATTCAACTCTTGTAGGGGAGGGTCGGGGGCCATGGTATCATCTCTAGTGTACGGGGTGCGGTCGGCATGGTACTTCAACTTATGTGTAGGGGTGGGTTCGGGGGCCCATGGTACTCAACTTTGGTAGGGGTGGGTCGGCATGGTACTCACTTCGGTAGGGTCGGTTGGCCTAGGTAATCAACTCTAGGTAAGGGTGGGTCGGTGAGGCATCGTATCACCTCTAGGTAGGGGTGGGTCGGGGGCCACATGGTACTCTAACTCTAGGTAGGGGGTGGGTCGGGGGCCCATGGTACTAAACTCTAGGTAGGGGAGGGTTCGGGCATGGTACTCTAACTCTTAGGTAGGGAGGGTCGGTAATGGTACTCAACTCTAAGGTAGGGTGGGTCGCCTTGGTACCCAACTCTAGGTAGCGGTGGTCGGGCGCGCCAAGGTACTAACTTAGGTAGGGGAGGGACGGGTGGTACTCCAACTCTAGTGGAGTGGGTTCGGCTGGAACTCAATCTAGGGAGGGGTGGGTCCGGCATGGTACTCAACTCTAGGATCGTGGAGGTGTTCGGCATTGTACCCTAACTCTCGGTAGGGGGGGTCGGCATGGTACTAATCTCTAGGTAGGAGTGGTCGGCCATGTACTCAACTCGAGGTAGGCGAGGAGTCGGCATGGTACTCAACTCTAGGTAGGAGAGGGTCGGCGTGGGTACTGAAATCTAGGTAAGGGGCGGTGGTCGGCATGGTACTCAACTCTTGGTGGGGTGGGGTCGGCCATGTTACTTCAATCTGGTTTAGGGGAGGGTCGGCCCTGGTACTCACCTCTAGGTAGGGTGAATCCGGCCATGATACTCAATTTGTAGGGTGGGTCGGGGGGCCAATGGTACTCAACTCTCAGGTAGGGGTGGGTCGGGGGCACATGGTACTCAACTCTAGGTAGGGGTGGGTCCGGCATGGGTACCAACTCTAGGTAGGGGTAGGTCGGCATGGTACTCAACTCTAGGTAGGGGAAGGAGTCTGGCATGGTACTAACTCTAGGTAGGGGTGGGTCGACCTGGAACTCACTCTAGGTAGGGGTAGGGGAGGGTCGGCATAGGTACTTCAACTCTAGGTAGGGGAGGGGTCGGATGGTATCAACTCTAGGGAGGGCGTGTTGTAGGCCTGGTATCAACTTAGGGGAGCGGGGTGGGTCGGGCATGTTACTCAACTCTTGGTAGGGGTGGGTCGGCTTGGTACTCAACTCTAGGTAGGGTGAGGGTCGGCATGGTCCTCAAACTCTAGGTAGGGGTGGGTCGGGGGACCATGTACTCAAATCTAGGTAGGGAAGGTCGCATTGGTAACTCAACTTAGGTAGGGGTGGGTCGGCATGTTACTAAACTCTAGGTAGGGAGGTACGGCACCATGGTACTTCAACTCTAGGTAGAGGGAGAGTCGGCCTGGTACTAATCTAGGCCAGGGGTGGGTCGCGCCTGTTACTCAACTCTAGGTCGGGGAGGTGGCATGGTACTCAACTTGGGAGGGGGTGGGTCGGCTGGTACTCAACTCTGGGCGGGGTGGGTCGGCTCTGGTACTCAATCTAGGGAGGGGTGGGGTCGGCATGGTATCATCTCTAGGTAGGGGGGGGAGGGTTTCGCATGGTACTCAACTTAGTTCGGGGGGGGCGGATGGTACTACCATAGGTTAGGGCGTGGGTCGGGGCCGGGGGCCCATGGTACTCAACTCTCGGTAGGGGGAGGGTCGGCCTGGTACTCAAACTCTGGAGGAGAGGGTCGGTGGGTACCTTGAACTCTAGGTAGGGGAGGGTCGGGCATGGTACTCAACCTAGGTAGGGGTGGGTCGGCATGGTACTCAACTCTAGGTAGGGGAGGGTCGGCATGGTACTCAACCTCAAGGTCGGGGTGGGTCGGCATGCGTACTGGACGAATGATGCTCACCTTTGGTTCGGTGTGTGGGTCGGGGGCCCATGGTACTCACTCTAGGTTAGGGGTGGCTCGGGGGCCCCCATGGTACTTCAACTTAGGTAGGGGAGGGTCGGCATAGTACTCAACTCTTAGGTAGGAGAGGGTCGGGTGGTTAAGCACTCTAGCGTAGGGGAGGGTCGGCATGGTACTCAACTCTAGGTAGGGGTGGGTCGGCATGGTACTCAACTTCTAGGTAGGGGCGGGTCGGCCTAGGTACTCAACTGAGGTAGGGGTGGGTCGGCATGGTACTCAACTCTTGGTAGGGGTGGGTCGGGCGGGCCCATGTACTCAACTCAGGTATGGGTGGGTCGGGGGGCCCATGGGTTTACTCAACTCTAGGTAGGGGAGGGTCGGCATGGTACCAACTCTAGGTAGGGGCCGGTCGGCATGGTACTCAGCTTAGGTAGGGTTGGGCGGGCACTGGTATCATACTCTAGCGTAGGGGAGGGTCGGCATGGTACTCAACTTAGGGAGGGGTGGGTCGGCATGGTACTCAATCTTGGTAGGGGTGGGTCGGGGGGCCAAGGTACTCCAACTTAGGGAGGGGTGGGGTCGAGGGCCCATGGTACTCACTTAGGTCGGGAGGGTCGGCATGGTACTAAACTCTAGGAAGGGGAGGGGGGTCGGGCATGGTATCAACTTCTATGTCGAAGTGGGTCGGCCTGGTAGTCAACTCTAGGGGGGGTGGGTCGGCATGAGTAGTCAACTCTCGGGAGGGTGGGGGGGGTGGGTCGGCATTGTAGTCAATCTTAGGGAGGGGTGGGTCGCATGGTACTCAAACTCTAGGTAGGGGAGGGTCGGGATGGTACTCGACTCTAGGTATGGGAGGGTCCTGCATGGTACTCAACTCTAGGTAGGGGAGGGTCGGGGGCCATGGTATCAACCTCTAGGTAGGAGGGAGGGTGGCCATGGTACTCCAAATCTAGGCAGGAGTGGGTCGGCCATGGTACTCAACTCTAGGTGAGGGCGAGGGTCGGGGGCCCATGGTACTCTACTCTAAGGTAGGGGAGGGTCGGCATGGTATCAAACTCTAGGTCGGGGTGGGTCGGGGTCCCATAGTACTCCACTCTAGGTAGGAGTGGGTCGGCATGGTACTTCAACTCTCGGTAGGAGTGGGTCGGCATGGTACTCAACTCTAGGTCGGGGGAGGGGTCACCCTGGTATCAAACTCTGGTAGCGAGGGTCGGCATGGTACTCAAATCTAGGGGTAGGAGTGGGTTCGTCTTGGTACTCAACTCTAGGTAGGGAGGGTCGGCATTGGTACTCAACGCACGGTTCGGAGTGGGTCGGGCCATGGTACTCAACCTCTAGGTAGGAGTGAGGTCGTCATGGTACTCAACTCTAGGTGGGGAGGGTCGGCATGGTACTCCAACTCAAGGAGTAGGAGTTGGTCGAGCATGGTACTAAAATCTATGGGAGGGGTGGGGTCGGCATGTTATCAAACTCTAGTAGGGGGAGGGTCAGCATGGTATCACTCTAGGAGGGGTTGGGACGGCCGTGGTACTCAACTCTAGGTAGGGGTGGGTCGGCATGGTAGCTCAACTCTAGGAGGGGAGGGGTCGGCATGGTACTCAACTCTAGGGAGGGGTGGGGTCGGCGTGGTACTCAACTCTAGGTCGGAGAGGGTCGGCGTTGTACTCAACTCTAGGTAGGGGTGGGTCGGCATGTTACTAAACTCTAGGTAGGGGGAGGGTCGGCAACTGGTACTCAACCTCTACGGAGGGGTGGGTCGGCATGGTACTCAACTCAAGGTAGGGAAGGGGTCCCCCCGGCCATGGTACTCAAACCTCTAGGTCGGGGAGGGTCGGCGTGGTACTCAACTCTAGGAGGGGAGGGTCGGCATGGGTTTATCAAACTCTAGGTCAGGACGCGGTTCGCATGGTACTCAAACTCTAGGTAAGGGGTGGGTCGGGGGCCATGGGTTACTCCATCTAGGGTAGGGGTGGGTCAGGGGGGCGGGCCCTCATGGTCTCAACTCTACGGTAGGGTGGGTCGGGGGGCCATGGTTACTAACCTCTAGATAGGGGAGGGTCGGCCATGGTACTCAACTCTAGGTAGGGGAGGGTCTCGGTATAGTACTCAATACTAGGTTAGGAGTGGGTCGGCATGGTACTAAAACTTAGGTAGCCGGTGGGTCGGGGGCCACGGTACTATCTGGTAGGGGTGGCGTCGGCATGGTACCTTCAACTCTCGGTAGGGGAGGGTCGGGATGGTACTCGACTCTAGGTAGGGGAGGGCCGGCATGGTACTCAATCTCAGGTAGGGGAGGGTCGGGGGTCCCTGGTACTCAATCTAGTAGGAAGGAGGGTGGCATGGTACTCAACTCTAGGTGGAGAGGTCGTCATGGTACTCAACTCTAGGTAGGGGAGGGTCGGGGGCCCATGGTACTCAACTTAGGTAGGGGAGGGTCGGCATGTACTAATCTACGGTAGTCGGTGGGTCGGGGGCCAGGTACTCAACTCTAGGTAGGCGTGGGGTCGGCGTGGTACTCAACTCTAGGTAGGAAGTGGGTCGCATGGTACTAACTTAGGTAGGGGAGGGTCCACATGGGTACTCAAACTCTAGGTAGGCGTGGGTCGGCATGGTACTCCAACTCTAGGTAGGGTGGTCGGCATGGTATCAACTCTAGGTAGGGGAGGGTCGGCATGGTACTCAACTCAAAGGTAGGAGTGGGTCAGGCATGGTACTCACTCTAGGTAAGGAGTGGGTCGTCATGGTACTCAACTCTAGGTAGGGGAGGGTCGGGGCATGGTACTCAACTAAGGTAGAGTGGGTCGGCATGGTATAAAAACCTTAGGGAGGTGGTTCGGCATGTTACTCAACTCTAGGTAGGGGAGGTCAGCATTGTAATCATATCTAGGGAGGGGTGGGACGGGTGGTACTCAACTCTCGGTGGGGGTGGGTCCGGCATTGTATCAACTCTAGTAGGGGAGGGTCGGCATGGTACTCAACTCTGGACGGGGTGGGTCGGCGTGGGTACTCAAAACTCTAGGTTAGTAGGAGAGGGTCGTCGTGGTACTAACTCTAGGTAGGGTGGGGTCGGGCATTGTACTCAACTCTCGGTAGTCGGGGGGTCGGCATGGTTAATCAACTCTAGGGAGGGGGGATCGGCATGGTACTCAACTTAGGTAGTGGAGTGTCGGGCATGGTAATCAACTCTCGGTAGGGGCGGGGAACGGGCGTGGTACTAATCTAGGTTGGGGTGGGTCCCCGGCCATGGTACTTAAACTTAGGTAGGAGTCGAGTCTGGCCCAAGCGTACTCAACTCTGGTAAGGGTGGGTGGGGGCCCAGGTACTCAACTTTAGGTAGGGGTGGGTCGGGTGCCCATGGTACTCAACTCTAGGTAGGGGTGGGTCGGGGGGGATGGTACTAAACTCTAGATAGGGGGGGTCGGCATGGTACTCAACTTAGGTAGGGGTGGGTCGGCATAGTACCTCCATCTAGGTAGGAGTGGGTCGGCATGGTACTCAACTTCTAGTAGCGGATGGGTTCGGGGGCCCATGGTACCAACTCTAGGTAGGGTGGGTCGGCCTGGATACTCAACTCTAGGTAGGTGTGTGGTCGGCATTGAACTCAACTCGACGGGAGGGGGGGGTCGGCTTGGTACTCAAACTCTAGGTAGGGGAAGGGTCGGGCCATGGTACTCAAACCCTTAGGTAGGAGTGGGTCGGACATGGTACTCAACTCTAGGTCGGGGACGATCCGGCATGGTACTCAACTCTAGGTAGGGGGGGGGGGTCGGCATGGTACTCAACTCTAGGTAGGAGTGGGTCGGCATGGACTCAACTCTAGGTAGGAGAGGGTCGGCATGGTACTCAACTCTAAGGTAGGAGAGGAGTCGGTGTGGTATGAACTCTAGGTAGGGGGGGGTCGGCCTGGTATCACCCTCTAGGTCGGGGGAGGGTATCCGGCCTGGTACTCAATTCTAGGTTAGGGGTGGGTCGGCCATGGTACTCAACTCTAGGTAGGGGAGGGTCGGACTGGTCTCAACTCTAGGAGGGGTGGGTCGGCATGGTATCAACTCCTAGTAGGGGAGGGTCGGCATGGTCCTCAACTCTAGGGAGGGTTGGGTCGGCACTGTTACTCACTCTAGGGAAGGGGTGGGTGCGGCATGGTAGTAACTCTCGGTAGGGGAGGGTCGGCATGGTACTCAAAACTTTGGGAGGGGTTTTAGGCATGGTACTCTAAACTCTAGGGAGGCGGTGGTTGGGTCGGCCATGGTACTCAACTCTAGTTAGGGGGGGTCGGCATGGTACTCAACTCTAGGTAGGGGTGGGTCGGGGGCCATGGTCCTCACACTCTAGGTTCAGGGGTGGGTCGGGGGGCCCATGGTACTCAAAACTAGGTAGGGCACGGTCTGCATGGTACTCAAATCAAGGTAGGGATGGGTCGCATGTTATCAACACTAGGGAGGTTGTGGGTCGGCATGGTACCAAACTTATGTAGGGCTGGGTCGGGGGCCCAGGCCCATGGTACTCAACTCTAGGTATGTGGGTGGGTCGGCAAGGTATCAACTTAGGTTAGGGGGTGGGCTCGGGGGCCCATGGTCTCAACTTGGTAGGGTGGGTCGGCATGGTTACTCAACTCTAGGTAGGATCGGTTGGTGGTCCTCAACTCTAGGTAAGGGTGGGTCGGGGCCCGGGCCCCCATTCGTATCAATCTAGGTAGGCGGTGGGTCGGGGGCCCATCGTAACTCAACTCTAGGTAGGGGTGGGTTGGTCGGGGGCCATGGTACTAAAAAACTCTCGTGGGGAGGGTCGGCCATGGTACTCAACTCTAGGTACGGGGAGGGTCGGTCTGGTACTCAACTCTATGTAGGATGTTGGGGTCGAATGGTACCCAACTCTAGGTAGCGGTGGGTCGGGGGCCCCTGTTTCTCAATTAGGTAGGGGTGGGTCTGAATGGTCACTCAACTCTAGTAGGAGTGGGTCCGGCTGGAAACTCAATTCTAGGGGGAGGGGGGGGTGGCATGGTTACTCAACTCTAGGTAGGGGAGGGTCGGCTTGTTACTCAACTCTAGGTAGGGGGCGGTGTGGTCGGCATGGTACCTCAACTCTAGGGGAGTGGGTCGTCCATGGTGAACTCAACTCTAGGTAGGAGAGGGTCGGCCTGTACTCAACTCTAGGTAGGA
The DNA here is from genome assembly GCA_018398815.1 of Conus ventricosus. Lineage (NCBI taxonomy): Eukaryota > Metazoa > Mollusca > Gastropoda > Neogastropoda > Conidae > Conus > Conus ventricosus. The sequence goes on from JAFLJL010016434.1 coordinate 180,914, forward strand.
GGAGCGGTCGGCGTGTTACTGAATCTAGAGGGGAGGGTCGGCATGGTACTCAACTTAGTTATGAGAGGGTCGGCATGGTTACTCAAACTTAGGTAGGGGAGGGTCGGGCGTGCGTCGGTACTGAACTCTGGTAGGGAGGGTCGGCATGGTTACTCAACTCTAGGTAGGGCGAGGTTCCCGTCATGGTACTCAATTCTAGGGTAGGGGTGGGGCGGCATGGTACTCAACTCTATGTCGGGGCAGGGTCGGCATGGTCTCCCTCTCAGCAGGGGTGGGTCGGGCATGGTACTTCAACTTAGTCGGGCGAGGGTCGGCATGGTACTCCACCTTAGGGAGCGCAGGGGTGGGTCGCATGGTACTAAAAACTCTAGGGAGGGGTGGGTCGGCATGGTAGTATACTTCGGTAGGGGAGGTCGGCATGGTACTCAACTTTAGGGGGGGTGGTAGGCATGGTACTCAAACTCTAGGGAGGGGTGGGTCGGCATGGTTACTCAAACTCTAGGTAGGGGAGGGTCGGCTTTGGTACTCAACTCTCGGTAGGGGTGGTCGGGGGCCATGGTACTCAACTCTAGGTAGGGGTTGGGTCGGGGGCCACATTGTACTAAAAACTCTAGGTGGGGACGGTCGGCTTGGTACTTCAAACTCTTAGGTAGGGGGTGGGTCGGCTATGGTTATCAAACTCTTAGGCGGGGTGGGTCGGCATGGTACTCAACTCTTGTAGGGGGTGGGTCGGGGCATGGTACTCAAACTCTAGGTAGGGTGGGTCGGCATGGGTTATCAACTGAGGTAGGGGTGGGTTCGGGGGCCTCCATGGTACCAACTCTTGGTAATGGGGTTGGGTCGGCATGGTACTCAACTCTCGGTAGGCGTCGGTTGGCATGGTATCAACTCTGGTAAAGGGTGGGTCGGGGGCCCATTCGTCTCACTCTAGGTAGGGGTGGGGGCGGGGGGCTCCATGGTACTCAAACTCTGGTCACCCCCCCCCCCCCCCCCCCCCACCCAGGGGAGGGTCGGGGAGGGCCATGGTACTAAAAACTTAGGTAGGGGGGGTCGGCATGGTACTCACACTCTAGGTCAGGGGAGGTGCGTATGGTACTCAAATCTAGGTAGGAGTGGGTCGGCATGGTACCCAACTTCGGTAGCGGGTGGGTCGGGGCCATGGAACTCAACTCTAGGTAGGCGGTGGGTCGGCCATGGTACTCACAACTCTAGGTAGGCGTGGGTCGGCATGGCAACTCAATTCTAGGGCGGGGTGGGTCGGCATGGTTTACTCAACTCTAGGTAGGGGCGGGTCGTGCATTGTACTCAACTCTAGGTAGGGGGGGGTCGGCACATGGTACCAACTTAGGTAGGAGTGGTCGTCGGCATGGTACTCCAAATCTAGGTAGGAGAGGGTCGGCATGGTACTCATCCAACTCTAGGTAGGTGAGGGTTCCGGCGTGGTACTGAACTCTAGGTAGGGGAGGGTCGGCGCCATGGTAATCAACTCTAGGTGGGGAGTGGTGGCATGGTACTCAACTCTAGGTAGGGGAGGGTCGGCATGGTCCTCATCTAGTTAGGGGTGAATCGGCTTGCGTATATCAACTCTTGGTAGGGGTGGGTCGGGGGACATGGTACCTCAATAGGGTAGGGGCTGGTGTCGGGGGCACATGGTAGTCTCAAACTCTCGGGTAGGGGTGGGTCGGATTGGTACACAACTCTAGGTTAGGGGTGGGTCGGCATGTTACTAACTCTAGGTAGCGGGAGGGTCGGCATGGTAACTCAAACTCTAGGTAGGGGAGGGTCGGCATGGTACTCAACTCTAGGGAGGGGGTGGTGTAGGGCATGGTACTCAACTTCTAGGTAGGGGAGGGGTCGGCAAATGGTACTCAACCTTAGGGAGGGGTGGGTCCGGCCTGGTACTCAAACTCTAGGGAGGTTGGGTCCGGCGCATTGGTATCAACTCTAGGGAGGGGTGGGTCGGCATGGTACTAACTCTAGGTAGGGGAGGGTCCACATGGTACTCCAACTCTAGTTAGGGGGAGGGTCGGCATGTACTCAACTCTAGGTAGGGAGTGGGTCGGAGGGGGGCCATGGTACTCCAACTCTAGGTAGGGGAGGGTCGGTTTGTAACTTCAACTTAGGTAGGATGAGGGTCGGCCGTGGGAACTGAACTCTAGGTAGGGGGAGGGTCGGCATGGTACTCAACTTGGGTAGGGGTGGGTCGGCATGGTATCAACTCTAGGTAGGGGAGGGTCGCATGGTACTCAACCTTAGGTAGGGTGGGAGTCGGCATGGTACTTCAACTTTGGTAGGGGTGGTTCGGCATAGTTACTCAACTCTAGGGAGGGGTGTGTCGGCCTCGGAAACTCAACTCTAGGGAGGGGTGGGTCGGGCATGGTTACTCAACTCTAGGTAGGGGGAGGGTCGGCATGGTTATCATCCCTCTAGGTAGGGGGGGGTCCCGGCATGGATCAACTCTAGGTAGGGGATGGTCGGGGCCATGGTACTAACTCTCGGGTCGGGGAGGGTCGGTCTGGTATCACTTAGGTAGGGGTGTGTCGGCTGGTACACAAATCTAGGTAGGGGAGGCGTCGGCATCATGGTACTCAACTCTAGGTAGGGGAGGCTCGGCATGGTACTCAACTCTAGGTAGGGGTAGGGTCGGCATGGTACTCAATCTACGGCAGGGGTGGGTCGGGCATGTTATCCAAACTCTAGGTTAAGGGAGGGTCGGCATGGTATCAACTTAGGGAGGGAGGGTCGGCATGGTACTCCACTTAGGGAGGGGTGGGTCGGCATGGTATCAACTCTAGGGAGGGGTGGGTCGGCATTGGTACTAACTCTAGGTAGGGGAGGGTCAACATGGTACTCAACTTAGGTAGGGGTGGGTCGGCATGGTACTCAACTTCGGTAGGGGTGGGTCGGGGGCCATGTACTCAACTCTCGGTAGGGGAGGGTCGGTATGGTATATCTATAGGTAGGAGCTGGTCGGCGTAGGTACTGAACTCTAGGTAGGGAGGGTCCGGCATGGTACTCCAAAAAAACATAAAAACTACTTTTTTTTAGGTAGGGGTGGGTCGGCATGGTACTCAACTCTAGGTAGGGGAGGGTCGGCCATGGTACTCAACTCTAGGTTGGGGTGGGTCGCGGCATGTACCCTAACACCTCTTGGTAGGGGGTGGGTCGGGGGCCCGATGGTACTCAACTCTAGGTAGGGGTGGGTCGGGGGCCATGGTACTCACTCTAGGTGGGGAGGGTCGGCATGGTACTCAACTCTAGTAGGGGCGGTCGGCCATGGTCTCAATCTAGGTGAGGGGTGGGTCGGCATGGTACCTAACTCTTTGTTAGGGCGGTCCGGCCTGGTACTCAACTCTAGGTAGGCGGATGGGTCGGCATGGTACTTCAACTCTTGGTAGGGGGTGGGTCGGGGGGGGGCCCCATGGTACATCAACTCTAGGTTCGGGTGGGTGGGTCGAGGGCCCCCATTGGTACTACCTCTAGGTCGGGGAGAAGGGTCGGCATGGTACTCAACTCTAGGGTAGGGAGGGTCGGCATGGTACTAATCTATTGTGAAGTGGGCGGCTTGGTAGTCAACTTAGGGAGGGGTGGGTCGGCATGGTAGTCAACTTCGGGAGGGGTGGGTCGGCATTGTAGTCAACGCTCGGGCGGGGTGGGTGACATGGTACTCAACTCTGGTAGGGTGAGGGTCGGGGATGGTACTCGACTCTAGGGTAGGCGGGTCGGCTGGTACTCAACTCTAGGTAGGGGTGGGTCGGGGGCCCCTGGTACTCAACTCATGTCGGAGAGGGTCGGCATGGTACACAACTCTCAGGTAGGAGGTGGGTCCGGAGGTATCAATCTTAGGTTGGGGCGGGTCGGGGGCCCATGGTACTTCAACTCTAGGTAGGGAGGGTCGGCCTGGTACTCACCTTAGGTAGGGGGGGTCGGGGGCCCATGTAATCAATTTAGGTAGGAGTTGGGTCCGGCTGGTACTCAAATCTAGGTAAGGAGTGGGACGGCCTGGTACTCATCTTAGGTAGGCGGGGGGGGTGGGGAGGGTCCACATTGTACTCAACTCTAGTAGGCGTGTGTCGGCATGGTACTCAACTCTAGGTAGGAGTGGGTCGTCATGGTACAAAACTTAGGTTGGGGAGGGTCGGCATGGTACCTCAACTCAAGGTAGGAGTTAGGTCGCCCCCATGCATGGTACTCAACTCTAGGGTAGGAGTGGGTCGTCATGGTACTCAACTTCTCTGGTAGGGCAGGGTCGGCATGGTACTCAAACTCAAAGGGTAGGAGTTTAGGAGTTGTTCGGCCTGGTAACTAAACTTAGGAGGGGTGGTTGGTCCGGGCATGGTACTCAACTTCTAGGTAGGGGAGGGTCGCATGGTACTCAACTCTAGGGCGGGGTGGGACGGGTGTTACTCAACTTTAGGTAGGGGTGGGTCGGCATGGTACTCACTTAGGTAGGGGAGGGTCGGCCTGGTACTCAACATCTACGGGAGGGGTTGCGTCGGCCGTGGTACTCAACTTAGGTAGGAGGGGCGGGTGGGTACTCCAACTAGGTAGGGGGGGTCGGCCTGGTGCACTCAACTCTAGGTCGGGGGCGAAGGTCGGATGGGTATCAACGCTAGGGAGGGATGGGTCGGCATGGTACTTCAACTCTAGGGTTAGGGAAGGGTCGGCATGGTACTCAACTCTAGGTAGGGGGGAGTGGGTCGGGTGGTACTCAACATTAGGTAGGGGTGGGTCGGTCGGATGGTACTTCAACTTAGGTAGGAGTCCGGTTTGGCATGGTATCAACTCTAGGTAAGGGGGGTCGGGGGGGCCCCCATGGTATCCAAACTATAGTAGGGGTGGGGTCGGGGGCCCCATGGTACTCAACTCTAGGTAGGGTGGGTCCGGGGGTCCATGGTACTAAACTTCTTTTAGAATTTTTAGGGGAAGGTCGGCATGGTACTCAACTTCTCGGTAGGGGGGTCGGCTATAGTACTCAACTCTCGGGAGGAGTGGGTCTGCCATGGTACTCACCTTAGGTAGCGGTGGGAATGTCGGGGGGGCCCATGGTACTCCCAACTCTTAGGTAGGGGTGGGTTCGCATGGTACTCAACTCTAGGTAGGGGAGGGACGGGATGGTACTCGACTTAGGTAGGGGGAGGGTCGGCATGGTACTCAAATTAGGTCGGGGTGGGTCCGGCTGGTACTCAACTTAGGTAGGGGAGGGGTCGGCACATGGTAACTCAACTCTAAGGTAGGGGAGGTAGTCGGCCTTGGATCAACTCTCGGTCGGGGAGGGTCGGCATGGTACTCCACTTAGGCAGGGGTGGGTCGGCATGTTACTCAACTCTAGGTAGGGGAGGTGGCATGGTACTCCAACTCTAGCCGGAGGGGTGGGTGGGTCGGCATGGTTATCACTCTAAGGGAGGGGCTGGGGTCGGACTTTGGGTACTCAACTCTTAGGGAGTGGGTGGGTCGGCATGGTACTCACACTCTAGGTAGGGGGGGTCCACATGGTACTCAACTCTAGGTAGGGGTGGGTCGGCCTCGGTACTCAACTCCTCGGTAGGCGGGTGGGTTCGGGGGCCCATGGTACTCACTTAGTTGTGGAGGTGTCGGTCTGGTACTCAACTTCTAGGTACGGAGAGGGTCGGCGTCGGCATCTGAAACCTAGTAGGGGAGGGTCGGGCCTGGATATCAATTCGGTAGGGCGTGGGTCGGCATAGTACTCAACTCTCTAGGTTCGGGGAGGGTCGGCATGGTTACCTCAACTCTAGGTAGGGGTGGAGTCGGCATGGTACTGCAACTCTTGGTATGGGGGGTCGGGGGCCCATGGTACTCAAACTTAGGTAGGGGTGGGTCGGGGGCCATGCGTACTCACTCTAGGTTAGGGGAGGGTCGGGCATGGATACTCAACTCTAGGTAGGGGAGGGTCGGCTGTTATCTACTTAGGTAGGGGTGGGTCGGCATGGTACTCAACTATAGGTCGGGGGAGGGTCGGCATGTGTACTCAACTCTAGGTCGGGGTGGGTCGGCATGGTATCAACTCTTGGTAGTAGTGGGTTGGGTCGGGGGCCATGTTACTCAACTCTAGGTAGGGGTGGGTCGGCATGGTTACTTCAACTCTAGGTAGGGGTGGTCGGGGGCCATGGTACTCAACTCTTGGTAGGGGTGGGTCGGCATCTTTAGGTACATCACTTAGGTAGGAGGTGGGTCCGGTTCGGCAAGGTACTCAATTAAAGGTCAAGGGTGGGTCGGGAGGGGCCATGTACTCAACCTTAGGTAGGGGGTGGGTGGGGGCCCTGGTATCAACTTAGGTAGGGGTGGGATCGGCCGTGCCATGGTACTAAACTCTAGGTAGGGGAGGTTCGGGCATGGTTACTCTACTCTAGGTAGGGGAGGGTCGGTAATGGTACTCACCTCTAGGTAGGAGTGGGTCGGCATGGTACCCAACTCTAGGTAGCGGTGGGTTCGGGGGCCATGGTACTCAACTCTAGGTAGGGGTGGGTCGGCTGGTACTCAACTCTAGGGTAGGAGTGGGTGGCATGGAACTCAATTCTAGGGAGGGGGTGGGTCGGCATGGTAACAACTTAGTACGGGGGGTGGCAGTTGACGCAACTCTAGGTAGGGAGGGTCGGCAGGTACTCCAACTCTAGGTAGGAGTGGGTCGGCATGGTTAACTCAATCTAGGTAGGAGAGGGTCGG
>JAFLJL010016434.1:192697-200197 GCA_018398815.1 Conus ventricosus
TGCACTACTGACCACAACAACAACAATCCACACTACACGCCTCTCCCTGCACTACTGACCACAACAACAACAATCCAAAACTACACGCCTCTCCTGCACTACTGACCACAAAAACAATCCACACTACACGCCTCTCCCTGCACTACTGACCACAACAACAACAATCCACACTACACCCCTCTCCCTGCACTACTGACCACAACAACAACAACAATCCCACACTACACGCCTCTCCCTGCACTACTGACCACAACAGCAATCCACACTACACAACTCTCCCTGCACTACTGACCACAACAACAATCCACACTGCACGCCTCTACCTGCACTACTGACAACAACAACAACAACATCCACACTGCACGCCTCTCCCTGCACTACTGACCACAACAACAATCCACACTACACGCTCTCCCTGATCTACTGGCCACAACAACAACAATCCACACTACACGCCTCTCCCTGCACTACTGACCACAACAACAACAATCCACACTACACGCCTCTCCTGCACTACTGACCACAAACAACAACAATCCACACTACACGCCTCTCCCTGCACTACTGACCACAACAACAACAATCCACACTACACGCCTCTCCCTGCACTACTGACCACAACAACAATCCACACTACACGCCTCTCCCTGCACTACTGACCACAACAACAATCCACACAACACGCCTCTCCCTGCACTACTGACCACAACAACAATCCACACTACACGCCTCTCCCTGCACTACTGACACCACAACAACAACAATCCACAAATACACGCCTCTCCTGCACAACCTGATCACAACAACAACAATCCACACAAAACACGCCTCTCCCTGCACATACTGACCACAACAACAACAATCCACACTACACGCCTCCCTGCACTACTGACCAAAAACAACAACAATCCACACTACACGCCTCTCCCTGCACTACTGACCACAACAACACCAATCCACACTACACGCCTTTCCTGCACTACTGACCACAACAACAATCCACACTACACGCCTCTCCCTGCACTACTGACCACAACAACAATCCTCACTACACGCCTCTCCCTGCACTACTGACCACAACAACAATCCACACTACACGCCTCTCCCTGCACTACTGACCACAACAACAATCCACACTACACGCCTCCCCTGCACTACTGACCACAACAACAATCCACACTACACGCCTCTCCCTGCACTACTGACCACCACAACAACAACAATCCACACTACACGCCTCTCCCCGCACTACTGACCACAGCAACAACAATACACACTACACGCCTCTCCCTGCACTACTGACCACAACAACAATCCACACTACACGCATTCTCCCTGCACTACTGACCACAACAGCAACAACAATCCACACTACACGCCTCTCCTGCACTACTGACCACAACAACAATCCACACTACACGCCTCTCCCTGCACTACTGACCACCACAACAACAATCCACACTGCACGCCTCTCCTGCACTACTGACCACAACAACAATCCACACTACACGCCTCTCCCTGCACTACTGACCACAACAACAATCCACATACACGCCTCTCCTGCACTACTGACCACAACAACAATCCACACTACACGCCTCTCCCTGCACTACTGACCACAACAACAATTCACACTACACGCCTCTCCTGCACTACTGACGACAAAAACAATCCACACTACACGCCTCTCCTGCACTACTGACCACAACAACAATCCACACTACACGCCTCTCCCTGCACTACTGACCACAACAACAATCCACACTACACGCCTCTCCCTGCACTACTGACCACAACAACAATCCACACTACACGCCTCTCCCTGCACCACTGTCCACACCAACAATCCACACTACATGCCTCTCCCTGCACTACTGACCACAAACAACAATCCACACAACACGCCTCTCCCTGCACTACTGACCACAACAACAACAATCCACACTACACGCCTCTCCCTGCACTACTGACCACAACAACAACAACAATCCACACTACACGCCTCTCCCTGCACTCCTGACCACAACAACAATCCACACTACACGCCTCTCCCTGCACTACTGACCACAACAACAATCCACACTACACGCCTCTCCTGCACTACTGACCACAACAACAATCCACACTACACGCCTCTCCCTGCACTACTGACCACACACAACAGTCCACACTACACGCTCTCCCTGCACCAGTGACCACAACAACAATCCACACTACACGCCTCTCCCTGCACTATGACCACAACAACAACAACAATCCACAATACACGCCTCTCCCTGCACTACTGACCACAACAACAATCCACATTACACGGCTCTCCCTGCACTACTGACCACAACAACAACAATCCACACTACACACCTCTCCCTGCACTGCTGACCACAACAACAATCCACACTACACACCTCTCCGTGCACTGCTGACCACAAACAACAATCCACACTACACACCTCTCCCTGCACTGCTGACCACAACAACAATCCACACTACACACCTCTCCCTGCACTGCTGACCACAACAACAATCCACACTACACACCTCTCCTGCACTGCTGACCACAACAACAATCCACACTACACGCCCCTCCCTGCACTACTGACCACAACAACAATCCACACTACACGACTCTCCCCGCACTACTGACCACAACAACAATCTACACTACACGCCTCTCCCTACACTGCTGACCACAACAACAACAATCCACACTACACGCCTTTCCCTGCACTACTGACCACAACAACAACAATCCACACTACACGCCTCTCCCTGCCTACTGACCACAACAACAACAATCCACACTACACGCTTTCCCTGCACTAGTGACCACAACAACAATCCACACTACACGGCTCTCCCTGCACTACTGACCACAACAACAATCCTCACTACACGCCTCTCCCTGCACTACTGACCACAACAACAATCCACACTACACGCCTCTCCCTGCACTACTGACCACAACAACAACAATCCACACTACACACTTCTCCCTGCTCTACTGACCACAACAACAATCCACACTACACGCCTCTCCCTGCACTACTAAGCACAACAACAATCCACACTACACGCCTCTCCCTGCACTACTGACCACAACAATAATCCACACTACACGCCTCTCCCTGCACTACTGACCCCAACAACAATCCACACTACACGCCTCTCCCTGCACTACTGACCACAACAACAACAACAATCCACACTACACGCCTCTCCCTGCACTACTGACCACAACAACAACAACAATCCACACTACACGCCTCTCCCTGCACCACTGACCACAACAACAACAACAATCCCACTACACACCTCTCCCTGCACTACTGACCACAAACAAATGCACACTACACGCCTCTCCCTGCACTACTGACCACAACAACAATCCACACTACACGCCTCTCCCTGCACTACTGACCACAACAACAACAATCCACACTACACGCCTCTCCCTGCACTACTGACCACAACAACAACAATCCACACTACACGCCTCTCCTGCACCACTGACCACAACACCAACAACAATCCACACTACACGCCTCTCCTGCACTACTGACCACAACAACAATCCTCACTACACGCCTCTCCCTGCACTACTGACCACAACATCAATAACAATCACACTACACCCTCTCCCTGCACTACTGACCACAACAACAACAACAACAATCCACACTACACGCCTCTCCCTGCACTACTGACACAACAATAACAATCCACACTACACGCCTCTCCCTGCACTACTCACCACAACAAAAACAATCCACACTACACGCCTCTCCCTGCACTACTGACCACAACAATAACAATCCACACTACACGTCTCTCCCCGCACTACTGACCACAACAACAATCCACACTACACGCCGCTCCTGCCTACTGACCACAACAATAACAATCCACACTACACGCCTCTCCCTGCACTACTGACCACAACAACAATCCACACTACACGCCTCTCCTGCACTACTGACCACAACAACAATCCACACTACACGCCTCTCCCTGCACTACTGACCACAACAACAACAATCCACACTACACGCCTCTCCTTGCACTACTGACCACAACAACAACAATCACACTACACGCCTCCCCTGCACTACTGACCACAACAACAACAACAATCCACACTACACGCCTCTCCCTGCACTACTGACCACAACAACAATCCACACTACACGCCTTTCCCTGCACTACTGACCACAACAACAACAATCCACACTACACGCCTTTCCCTGCACTACTGACCACAACAATAACAATCCAACTACACGCCTCTCCCTGCACTACTGACCACATCAACAACAATCCACACTACACGCGTCTCCCTGCACTACTGACCACAACAACAACAATCCACACTACACGCCTCTCCCTGCACTACTGACCACAACAACAACAATCCACACTGCACGCCTCTCCTTGCACTACTAACCACAACAACAATCCACACTACACGCCTCTCCCTGCACTACTGACCACAACAACAATCCACACTACACGCCTCTCCCCGCACTACTGACCACAACAACAACAATCCACACTACAAAGCCTCTCCCTGCACTACTGACCACAACAACAATCCACACTACACGCCTCTCCTGCACTACTGACCACAACAACAATCCACACTACACGCCTCTCCCTGCACTACTGACACAAAATCAATCCACACTACACACCTCTTCCTGCACTGCTGACCACAACAACACCAATTCACACTACACGCCTTTCCCCGCACTACTGACCACAACAACAATCCACACTACACGCCTCTCCCTGCACTACTGACCACAACAACAATCCACACTACACGCCTCTCCTGCACTACTGACCACAACAACAACAATCCACACTACACGCCTCTCCCTGCACTACTGACCACAACAACAACCCAAACCACACTACACGTCTCTCCCTGAACTACTGACCACAACAACAATCCACACTACACGCCTCTCCTGCACTACTGACCACAACAACAACAATCTACACTACACGCCTCTCCCTGCACTACTGACCACAACAACAATCCACACTAACGCCTTTCCCTGCACTACTGACCACAACAACAACAATCCACACTACACGCCTCTCCCTGCACTGCTGACGACAACAACAACAATCCACACTAACACCTCTCCCTGCACTACTGACCACAACAACAATCCACACTACACGCCTCTCCCTGCACTACTGACAACAACAACAATCCACACTACACACCTCTCCTGCACTACTGACCACAACAACAATCCATACTACACACCTCTCCCTGCACTACTGCCCAGAACAACAATCCACACTACACGCCTCTCCCTGCACTACTGACCCCAACAACAACAATCCACACTACACGCCTCTCCCTGCACTACTGACCACAACAACAACAATCCACACTACACGCTTTTCCCTGCACTAGTGACCACAACAACAATCCACACTACACGCGTCTCCCTGCACTACTGACCACAACAACAACAATCCACACTACACGCCTCTACCTGCAATACTGACCACAACAACAACAATCCACACTACACGCCTCTCCCTGCACTACTGACCACAGCAACAAAATACACACTACACGCCTCTCCCTGCACTACTGACCACAACAACAACAACAATCCACACTACACGCCTCTCCCTGCACTACTGACCACAACAACAATCCACACTACACGCCTCTCCCTGCACTACTGACCACAACAACAATCCACACTACACGCCTCTCTGCACTACTGACCACAACAACAATCCACTAACGCTCTCCCTGCACTACTGACCACAGTCACAACAATCCACACTACACGCCTCTCCCTGCACTACTGACCACACAACAATCCACACTACACGCCTCTCCCTGCACTACTGACCACAACAACAATCCACACTACACGCTTCTCCCTGCACTACTGACCACAACAACAATCCACACTACACGCCTCTCCCTGCACTACTGACCACAACAACAATCCACACTACACGCCTCTCCCTGCACTACTGACCACAACAACAATCCACACTACACGCCTCTCCTGCACTACTGACCACCACAACAACAATCCACACTACACGCCTCTCCTGCACTACTGACCACAACAATAACAATCCACACTACACGCCTCTCCCTGCACTACTGACCACAACAACAACAATCCACACTACACGCCTCTCCCTGCACTACTGACCACAACAACAATCCACACTACACACCTCTCCCTGCACTACTGACCACACACATCCACACTACACGCCTCTCCCTGCACTACTGACCACAACAACAACAATCCACACTACACGCCTCTCCCTGCACTACTGACCACAACAACAACAATCCACACTACACACCTTTCCCTGCACTACTGACCACAGACACAATCCACACTACACGCCTCTCCCTGCACTACTGACCACAACAACAATCCACACTACACGCCTCTCTCTGCACTACTGACCACAACAACAACAATCACACTACACGCCTCTCCCTGCACTACTGACCACAACAACAATCCACACTACAGCCTCTCCTGCACTACTGACCACAACAACAACAATCCACACTACACGCCTCTCCCTGCACTACTGACCACAGCAACAACAATCCACACTTCACGCCTCTCCCTGCACTACTGACCACAAAAAACAACAATCCACACTACACACCTCTCCCTGCACTACTGACCACAACAACAATCCACACTACACGCCTCTCCTGCACTACTGACCACAACAACAATCCTCACTACACGCCTCTCCCTGCACTACTGACCACAACAACAACAACAATCCACACTACACGCCTCTCCCTGCACTACTGACCACAACAACAATCCACACTACACGCCTCTCCCTGCACTACTGACCACAACAACAATCCACACTACACGCCTCTCTGCACCACTGACCACAACAACAATCCACACTACACGCCTCTCCCTGCACTACTGACCACATCAACAATCCACACTACACGCCTCTCCCTGCACTACTGACCACAACAACAACCCACACTACACGCTCTCCCTGCACTACTGACCACAACAACAATCCACACTACACGCCTCTCCCTGCACTACTGACCACAACAACAACAATCCACACTACACGCCTCTCCCCGCACTATCGACCACAACAACAACAATCCACACTACACGCCTCTCCCTGCACTACTGACCACAACAACAACAATCCACACTACACACCTCTCCCTGCACTACTGACCACAACAACCAATCCACACTACACACCTCTCCCTGCACTACTGACCACAACAACAATCCACACTACACGCCTCTCCCTGCACTGCTGACCACAGTTGTTCCCCCTTCCAGACAGCGTCTCGCTTTGCTCTGTGGAAAGCAACAGCCGACAGCGGGGCCGGACGGTGGGGGATATGGTTCTGGAGGTCGTTCGGGGGGTGCTGAGGGAGGAGGAGATGAGGGCTCTGAGGGATGAACCCATTCAGCTGAGCCTTACCAGAACGAGCTC
>JAFLJL010016435.1:0-5000 GCA_018398815.1 Conus ventricosus
GATCACGGAATTACCAAACATCGTTTCCCTCCTTCTCTGTGAGTGTGTCTTCGCTCGCACGGACCGCGTTCCGGGATGGAAATGTGAGAAAACTGAGAAATCTTCCACACTGTTGGTTGGTATTGTGGAAGGGAGCCTATTCCTTCTCCTGAAGTGGCGAGCGTCTCTGTCTCTTCTTCTCTCCTCTCCACTCTCTCTCTCTCTCTCTATGTGTCTGTCTCTCTCACACACACACACACACAGCACACACACACACACACACGCCCCCACCCCCCCCCCACAACACACACACACATACACACACCGACACACACCACACACACACCCACACACACACACACACACACACACACACACGCGCACTGCACGCACCGAACCCCCCCCCCCCCCCTCCCGTCCCACACCACACACACACATACACACACCGACACACTCACAACGCACACCCACACACACACACACACATCCCGAACCACACACACAACACACACACACACACACGCCCCCCCCCCCCCCCCACAAACACACTACACCCCACACCCATACACACAACCGACACACACACTCACACACACACACACACACACACACACACACACACACACACACACACACACACACACACAGCTCGCTGCACCCTGACCCACACACACACCCACACACCACACACACATACACACAACATACACACACCGACACACACACTCACACACATCCACACCGACACACACACACACACACACACACACACACACACACACACACACACTAAGATGAACACAACAGCCAGTTGTAAACGTGAGTAAGCGATCAAAGAGAAAACATGCAGGAGTGCCGACGATCCAGAGAAACGAGGCATATCCAGAGATCGGCGCGGCCACAACCTGATCGAGCACGGGATCAAGGGCCTAACTCAAACGTGCCTCTGTCTACCCTTCAAAGCGGCGGAAGAGAGTTTCCATATTAGACGGTCACACATTAAATAGATCACAGAAAAAAGGGGGTATAGTGCCCAGACTATAATACAGCCCCAACTGTTTTCTGTCTCCTTCCCCCCCCCCCCCCCCCCACCCGCCGCCCCCCCCTCCCCCCACCGCCTCTACAATCGTCCCTCCTCCCTGCCACATTCGAATCGGGGGCATTGTCCAAGTTTTTTGTTTTGTTTTGTTTTTAATTTACATTTGCACGAAATCTTGTAAAACGAAACGATCAAAGCACAGCCATTAAATGTAGAACGCATCCCTTCGAGAGAAACCCTTTTTTCTGTTGTATGAACTAGAAAATTGCATCCGTTTTAGCCTCCCCCCCCCCCCACCCCCCTTTCCGAACATCGTAGGTGATGAAGCAATCTGCCCACCCTTTAAATTGTACCCCTCCACCTAACCAACATGCATCCTCACTATCCATCACACACTCTATCAGCTGGGGCAAAATAGAGTTTTCTGTACCTACCC
Source organism: Conus ventricosus (assembly GCA_018398815.1). Classification (NCBI taxonomy): domain Eukaryota; kingdom Metazoa; phylum Mollusca; class Gastropoda; order Neogastropoda; family Conidae; genus Conus; species Conus ventricosus. Next base: position 1,455 of record JAFLJL010016435.1, read on the forward strand.
CCCCCCCCCCCCCCCTCACCCGGCCTGTCACTGTCTCTCTCTCTCCTATCTCTCTCACAGTGCCGGTGATTGGGTATGAACTGAAGTGTGTGTTAAATTTGGAAAAGAGAGGGGTTAGTTACCGCCAAGACACAGAGTACAGGACAAGACGCAACGCATTTCGACCTTTTGGTTCACTTCTGTCAGCGAAAACAAGAAACATTTATGACAGTGACAAGAAGTAATATGAACCACATCGCTACTTCTTCTACCTGTTTTCGTTCTCCCAATTAAAAAAAAAGTTGATTAGTATACGAACAGGAGAAGCGAAGCAAATTGGGCAACTTATTCTTCTTTGATCACTGTCCTGAATGATATTTGTTTTCGCCCTGAAAAGACCCAAGAAGGTCGAAATGCATCTGCGCTAGTCCTGAACTCCGTTTGTCTGAGTCCATTGCGGTAACATAACCCCCCTCTTTTCAAATTTTGCTTCATTTTCCGCTGCTCATACACTACTTTCGCTTTTGAAACAGCCGATTGTTGTAGTGGCCCTTTGAGGTAACCACAAACTTCAGCTATCACTGGGTGGGTGTGGAGTGAACGTGCGATGGCAGAACAGGGCGATCCATCGCATTGAAAAATCTGAACATTGTGGACAGGACATACTTGGAGGTGCGACCCCCCATACTATTGCATCTACATACATCTCTACGATGCCGCCTCTGTCTGTCTGAGAGTCTCTCTCCTCTCTCTCTCTCTCTCTCTCTCTCTCTCTCCCCACTCAGCACTCGGTCATACCTCTCTCTCTCTCGCTCGCATCGCTCCGATCGCTCTCTCTCTCTCTTAGTGAAAAACTGCAAAGAAAAGAAAATAATGAAGTTATTAAGTCTTTTGATAATTTATGTTGTTCTCTTAGTATAAGCAGCACATTATCAGAGTTGAGAGTGCCATACACCACACACAACAACATTAACAAACCCCAGACATCTTTTGAATGAACGCCAAAACGCTAAGAAAAAACAAAGTCAGCAAGAACGAGTTCTTTTAGTAAAGACCATATAGACTATGCAAGGTCTTAAGAGACTGGTTGGAGAGAAAAACAGAAAAGAATGTTGGAAAAAGAAAGCTAGTAGTGGATTTTTTTCCCCCCATTTTTTTTTTTAAGATTAAAATACCAGAGTGCAGCACAAAAAATGATGAGGCGGATTTCGATCCTATAGGGGGAAAAAAGATCGCCATATGTGCATCCATTGATTCGATAACTGATGCCAGACACACACACACACACACACACACGCACACGCACAACACACACACACGCACTATAATAAAATAAATAAATAAATAAATGAAGGTGATCCATACAGAAAGGTGGTGCTGTGCGCTGGGTTTTTTGTTTGTTTGTTTTGTTTTTAATGTTTGTTTTGTTTGTTGTTTTTCTCAAAAATGACGTTTTCTAGCTCCACTCGACTCATGTTTTTTAACTGACCAAAGCGAAAAAAGGAAATGTCAACATAAAAAAAGGCAATAGAAAATGAAATCCTTCTCGTAGCAAATATGCCGGCATCTCTAACCATCTCCCCCCTCCCCTCCCATCCCCCCTGCTCTCTCTCTCTCTCCATCACTCTCTCTTCTCTCTCACTCACTCATGTTCAGTCTTTCAACGCGTACGCGCGTGTGCGTGCGTGCGCATGCGGCGTGGCGCGCGCGTATTTGTGTGTATGTGCGTTGCGTACGTGGTGAGATGAGTAGTTTTGTGTGTGAGTGAGAGGTGAGTGTGTGAGTGTGTGTGTGAGTGTGTGTGTGTTTTCGCGCGCATTTTGGCCTGAGAGTAGAGAAGAAGAGAGAGAGAGAGTGTTTAGTGAGAGTTGAGTGTGTGTTTTGTGTGTGTGTGTGTTAGTGTGTGTGCGAGCGAGCGAGCGTGTTGCCTACCTGAGTTTTTGTGTTTGTACATTAACAGCGCGGTGCATGCTCGCACGAGCGTTTTTTTTCGCACGCGCGTGTGCGTGAGTTAGGCGAGAGGCGTGCTTTTGTGTTACTTCATGAGGGAAAAAAAGAGAGAGGGAGGGAAAGAGTGATCACATGGATTGCAATCGTTAAATTAAATCTTACGTATCGTACTAAAAGAACAGGGACAGGGAAGAGTCAGATTCAAGGCACAAATTTCCCAATTTAAGTGTGTCATATTAGTATTGCTGAATTGTGTGACTTCCAGATTATAGAGAGAGAGAAAACATATTATATTCTTCACGAATGTTCCGAGTAGTCACTTACAAACTGCAACGTGGTGTTCCGTCTCTTGAAATTTTCCCACGCGACCGAGGGAGAACGGAGATGGAGGGCTAGGGGGGACATTAATATGCTTACGGACAAATAAAGGGCGACAATCCTGGCTTGAGAGTAACGCTTGATGGAGGAGTATGTGGTGGTGGGTGTTTTGGTGGATGGGGTGGGGGATACGTCCTGTATCCCCTTGAGGGTATCGGACAATCAAAAGTTTGTAGCCTGAGACGCTCTCTCACACTCGTCAGCACATCTCTCACTCTCTCTCTCCTCCTCACCACACACACACACACACACACCACACACACACACACACACACACACACACACACACATACTCACGCACTGCGCGCGCACGCATACACACACACATCACGTCACGCACGCACGCACGCCGCCCGACACAACACCAACAAAACACACACTCACACACACACACACACACACACACACAAATGATATATACTCTCCCACCCTCCTACCACCGCCCTCCCTCCAATCCCCCCTCTCTCACTCTCTCTGCCTCTCTCTGACACTATCTTTTCACACGCAACGCGCGCGCATTGCGATGCAGAGAGAGGCGCAACGCGTGCTTGGCGTGCACGCACATTGCTCAACACTGCATAGCGGCACAAACGATCTTCTTGTCGCAACATTTCTCCGATTAAAAGAATCCCATCTCTCTCACTCTCTCTCTCACTCTCGTCCTCTCTCGTCTCTGTCTCTCATCTCTCGTTTCTCCCTTCTCACCTCTCACTCTCTCAGAGTTACCAAGCTCTTTGCAACTAATAAACATTAAATGCATCTGTATTTTCAATCTCGCTCTTTTAGATTCCCCTCACATACCCCCATAGACGCTGGTGCAATAAAAAGCTAATGCCAATAAGGTGCGTTAGCATCTTCTCCGTCTCTCAGTGCCTCTCACTCTGTCTCTCTCTGTTTTCTCTGTCACTAGTCTCTCTCTCTCTGTCTCCCTGTCTCTCTTCTCTATCATACACACACACACACACTCTCTCTACTCTCTCAAATCCCCCTCCCCCCCGTCCCCCCTCCCCCCCCTCACTCTCTCTCTCACTCTCTCTCTCTCGTCTCTCTCCTCCTCATCCTCCACCACACTCTTCTCTCTCACTCACTCTCACTCTCTCAGAGCAAGTGAGTCTGCTCGTGTATTTGTTTGGAGGGATCCGGTAGCGAAAGGGGTTGATATTGGAAAGGTGGTGGAGAAAGGAGAAAGGTAGGGGTAGTGTGCAATGGCAGGTGCACATACAAGCGTGTCCCTCTGTT
>JAFLJL010016436.1:10000-12500 GCA_018398815.1 Conus ventricosus
GACATCAGTCAATCAAAACAAGTCATGTTGTTTACCACCAAGCCGACTGCCGAAGTCACATGAATGCTGCATCAGTGAATCAATAAATAAACCAGTAAACCAATAAACAAGTAAGGAAATGCATGTATATTAAAAAGAATATTCAGGGGACTCTGCATCTTGACATTCGTATCATCTACAACCACCAGCAAAACAACAACAGCAGCAGCAACAACAACAGCACACAAACACACACACACTCACTTAAGCACACACACACACACACACACACACACACACACACACACACACACACACACACACACACACACACACACACACACACACATCTACATGCACACCAAGCGGGCACAAACGCACACGTGCGTGTGCGCGCACGCACGCACACACATACACCAAACACACATGATGCATACAACTCAAACATACACACCAAAACACACACACACACACACACACACACACACACACACACACACACACACACACACACACACACCACGCGCGCGCGCGCCCGCGCCCGTGCCCACGCACACACGTACACACACTTATGCACACACACACATACGCGTGCGCGCGCGCGCACGCACGCACACACACAACACACACACACACACACACACACACACACACACACACACACACACACCACACACACACACGCACACACACACACACACATGTGCACACATGCGCACATATGCATGCATCGGCACAAAGTGCGAATCTTCACACACACACACACACACACACACACACACACACACACACACCACACCACACCACACCACACCACACCACACCAACAGTGGAAGGGGTGAGGGGAAAGGAGGGTAAACACGTGGGAAGGGGAAGAGGAGTGAAGGGAGAGAATCCTGGGGACGGCGGAGGGTACGTAGTGGTGGTGGTAGTGATAGTGGGGCTCAGACAGGGGGAATTACGCCACACGTAATATCGGCAAACCTCGGCTGGCTTCGCTTCATCGCATCAGACAGTTGGGGACCAACCAGGCGAAAAAGCGACCCCGAACCCAAACGATCACGCGCTGGTTGGCTTCCATCTCCACCCCTCCCACCTCCCTCCCTCACCCCCAGCCTACTCAATCTCTCTCTCTCTCTCCTCTCTCTCTCTCTCTCTCTCTCCTCTCTCTCTCTCTCTCTCTCTCTTTTCCACAAAGACCCTGGATTAGGAGTCATGTCCCTCCCCTTCCCCCTCTTCCCCCATCATGCAACGCGACAGGAAGTGACGGTGTAGTGACGTGTCAATCATGGCGGCGGATCCACACCTTTTCCGTCCTGCCAGGCCGGGCCAGCTAATGACTCCTGTGACGGAGCCACGCACCAAAGAGTTCCAGTGAGGCCGGGGGTGGGGGTGGGGGTGGGGTGGGGTGGGGTGGAGCGGGGGCATCAACCTGGCGATCGACAGCAAACCAAAGCTTTGATTTGCGCCGCTGCTCCAACACGCGCCCGGTAGTTAACACCGGCAGGGGAAAATAATAGTAAAAAGGAGAACGTGTGTGTGTGTGTGTGTGTGTGTGTGTGTGTGTGTGTGTGTGTGTGTGTGTGTGTGTGTGTGTGTGTGCGTGCGCGCGCGCGCGCCTGCGTGCATGTGTGCGTGCGCGCGCGCGGGCGTGTGTGTTGTGTGTGTGTGTGTGTGTGTGTGTGTGTGTGTTGCGCGCCTGCGTGCATGCGTGCGCACGCGCGCGCGCGCGCGCGCGTGTGTGTGTGTGTGTGAATACACGCTCATATGTGTTTGTATAGCTGCTTGTGTTCGCGCCTTTTCTGTACTCTCCCCCCCCCCCTCCCCCTTCACTCTACACCCCTTCCCCTCTGCCCCACCCCACATCCCCCATTTCCCCCCGTCCCAGCCTGCCGCACAACTTACTCTCCTAACTCAGGCACCAGCAGCAGCAGGTGCGTCCTCCGTCCCCAAGGACTTTCTATCAGGCACCTAAGGACGCTTACGGCAGTCAGAGCAGACCACTGCAGGAGCACAGAGAGAGAGAGAGAGAGAGAGAGAGAGAGAGAGAGAGAGAGAGAGAGAGAGAGAGAGAGAGAGAGAGAGAGAGAGGGACTCAGAGAGACAGAGAGAGAAAGAAAGAGAGAGGGTGCCTGAACCGGGATTGGTAAAGGGGTCCGGAAAGCCGCCGCATCCATCAATCGATCACGTGGAGTACCCGCCACTTGCAGATCGCCCAAGACCTCCTCCACCACGTCTGGAGAGCTGCGAGTCAGTCTGGAGGAAACTTTTAATCAACTCGTTCGGCGGGCCTCATCTGACGCTCCCTCACCCTCACCACCCACCAGCCCAACCGTACCCGTCCTACTTCCACCCCCACACCCACTTACCCCCCCCCCTCTCTCTCTCTCTCTCTCTCTCTCTCTCTCTCTCTCTCTCTCTCTCTCTCTCTCTCTCTCTCTGTCCTCACTTTTTTTTCCAAACTGTTGGGCGAAGTTTATTGCGTTGGGTTGGTTCGTTGGAATGTGCGTCATTGGAATAG
>JAFLJL010016437.1:0-16643 GCA_018398815.1 Conus ventricosus
CACCCACCCCTTCTCTCTCTCTCTCTCTCTCTCTCTCTCTCTCCAGAAGCATAAATGTCAATGTGTGTACTGTGTGAGTGTGTGTGTTATGTTTCCGTGAGCGTTTGTATATGTTGAATCTTTTTTTTTTTTTTCTAACTTGTTTTTCTTCCCCGCAGTATTAGGCAGCGTTGTTTCATTGACTTCACTGGATTTTATGATCATATAGGTTCCTTGTTAATCTACTTCACTTCTTTCAAAAATTTTTTTAAAGACTTTTTATTTGATTTTTATTTCATCCAAAAAATTAAACAAACAAAAAATACTGTGAGCAAAACTTGCATGCGAGCATTTCACTTACAGACGCATGCCACGCTTACACACGCGCCAAAACACACACGCCAACCGAAGGTAGAGAAGGCCCGGGGTCCCCCCCCCCCCCCCCCCACCACCCCCCCCCCCCCCCCCCCCCCCCCCCCCCCCATTCAAGTTCGGCCTCCCAAAACTGCGCCGGAAGTCAAATGAAATGAGGGGAAGACAATTTGTAACCCATTCTTGTCTCAAAAGGAGATCCCACTGGGCGACAGAAGTTAAGCCCCTTCCTTGATGGTTGCCTTGAGCGCGAGGCCCGTCAGGGGATGAGAGAGAGAGAGAAGGGAGGGAGAGAGAGAGAGACGAGAGAAGAGAGAGAAACAGAGAGAGGGGGAGAGGAGAGGAACGAGAGAGAAAAAAGAGAGAGAGAGAGAAGAGGGCAAGGGAAAAGAAAAGAGGAAAGAAAAGAGAAAGAAGAAAGAAAAAAAAAACAGAAACATGAGAAAGGCCGGAAAAACAACCCCTTTAAATTTTGGGGGGGAACAACAGACAAAAAAAAAGAAGCATAGACAAAACAAAACAGAGGAAAAAGAGACAAGAGAAAACAAGAGAGACAGACAGACAGAAGAGAGAAGAAGACAAGGAAAAAGAGAGAATAGGATACAAGAAAAAAGGAACCCCTAGGGGGTGGTTATAGAAATGTAGAAAAAAGAAAAACGAAAACAGAAAAAGGGGACAAGAGAGAAGACAGAAAGAGAGACAGGAGCGGGAAAAGAGGAGACGGGGGGGGGTGGGGTGGAGGGGGGGGGGGGGGGGGGGGGGGGGGGGGGGGGGGGGGGGGGGGGGGGGGGGGGGGGGGGGGGGGGGGGGGGGGGGGAGAAAAAAAAAATAAACAGAAAAAGGGAAAAAAACAAATTTATACACAGCAAAAAAATCCTCTCTCTCCCCCCTCTCTCCCCCTCTCTCTCCTCTCTCTCTCTCTCTCTCTCCCCTCTTTTACCATTAATCTCAAAAAAAATTATCTTTCAGGGCAATCGGGAAAAAAAAAAACCCGAAATCATCTTAAAAGCATTCACAGGGGTGTTTTCTTTCTTTCTTCCTGTCTTTTTCCCTTTCTTTTTTTTTCACTTTTTCTTTAATTTCTTTTTATTTGTTTTTTTTCTTTTTTTCCCTTTCCCTTTTTTTTGGTTTTTTTTTGTGGATTTTAAAAAAATGTTTGGGGTCATGAATTTGATTTGGTCGGAAACAATTTTTCCCTTGCCCGCCATTTAGACCCCAATGCCACACCACACACACACACACACACACACACACACACACACCACACACACACGCGCACACACCCCACCCCCCCGCACGCACCCCCACACACCCCACACACACACCCCAACACACACACACCCCCACACACCACACAAAACCCACACACAACACACACACCCCAAAACCACATTTGCCAGAAATTGCTTTGGGGATTTTTGAAATTTATCCACATAGAAAAGTCTTGGGCCAAAATTGTATTTAAAACCTCCCCTTTTTTTGATAATTTTCTCTGGAAGATCAAAAATAAGGAAGTTAAACAAAAAGGGGGGTTTATAATAGAGCCCTGTGGAATTCCGATATAAATCTCTAAAAAAGACGAGTAAATTTTCCCCTATTTTTTGTACAAAAGGGGATCTCTGGATAAAAAAAAAACTTTTAAAGTTTTTGAAAATCGTTCCTTTAAATTTCCTATTTTTTTCCCAATTTGTAAAGTAGCCCCCCTACGTGCCAGATCTATTTTTACGCTTTTGATATAAAAAAAGGGCCCAGCAAGATTTACTTTTTCTCTACCCAAATGTTTTTTAATTTGACTTGAAATTTTTCACCAAATAAATCTTTTGGGTCTTCGACCTTTGCGAAATCCTGTTTGGTTTTACGGATTATACTTTCTTTTTCACAAAAAATAAAAAGACGTTTTTGGGGAAAATCTTTCTAACAACTTTCCCAAGTAAAGAGGTTAGGGGAAAGGGCCGTAGCTACCAAATGTCGCCCCGGGGCCCTTACCTTTTTTTGGAACGGGGACTACAACAGATCTCTTCCAAAATACTGGGGGAGATTTTCCTTTAAAAACCAACTTTTTTGGGTAAAATGAATGAAATTTAATCTTTTTCCAATTGAAGGAAAGGGTTTTAAACCCTTTGATGGGATAAAACCATCTAGGCCACAGCACTTAAAATTTGAAGAAAAAGTTTCAAACGCCCCCCCCAAAAATTCTTTCATATGTAACGGGGAATTTTTTAAAATAATGGAAATGATTTGGTGGGGGGTTTCCTGTTTATATTTTGGGTTTTCTTCCCCTCTTTTAAAAACCCCGGGATAGAGGCCCTGAGACTAGACAGCAAGTTTTTTCTAAAAATATTTTTGAGGGAATCCCCTCAGTTTTTCTCTTGTGAGGATGGAAGAGCATATTTATCAATTTTTTTTGGGGTTTACTTTTTAAAAGCAATAACCAAATTTTTAAATTTTTAACCTTTTTTCCAAAACCCTTAAAAGGAAAAATCTTTTGATTCCGAAAATTTTGGTTTCTACAAAATTTGAGAAATTTATTCTTTTCGTTTCGGGAAACAACCCTGTTACTGTTTTTTTTGGCTTGTTTCATCGCGGGAAAATTTTTCATTCTTCCCCCTTTCCCCCCAAGCTTTATGGGTTTCCCTTTTTTTAAAAGCACAGCTATCGCACAATCAAATTTCCACCATAAATTTCCCAAAAATTTTTTCCACTGTTGGAAAATTGTTTAAAAAAGGGGAATATTTTTTCTGGCAGCCGGAAGACAGGGCCCGCCCAAACTTGTATAATATCCCTCTTTTTCCCTTTCATTTTTCAATACTACGGAAAAAAATGTATTGGACAAAATCATTCAACAGAGCCCAAATTTTGCTTTTTTTATAGGAAAAAATTTGGGAAAAATCTTCATTTCCATCTTCTTCATTTTAAAATATTTTCCTTTTAACTGTATGTTGTTTGGGAAAATTGATCGTGCCCAAAGATTTTCCTTTGTTGCCCATATCGATTTTACTGAAAATTTGGGGGAAAATTAAGATAAATAAATTGGAAGTAGGTTTATGATGGAAAAAATCGGGGCCAAGGTCGGGAAATTCAACCATCTTTTTTTAATAAAACCATTTTGGTTTTCCAACCAATTTTTAAAAACCCTAAAAACGGTTCCCAAGTTGGGGTGGGCAACCACTTTTCCCCAAAAAAATGGAGAAAGCGCATTAAAATTTTTTCCCGTTTTCCCTTTTGCTTTTTGACAAAAGATGGTTTTTTTTATCCGTCTGTTTTATCTCCCTTTTGGGCCCCACTGGGAAAATTAAAGAGAAATGTTTTTTTAAAATTGGGTTTCCCTTGTTCATTTTTTACGGGAACCCCAGTTGCGAAAACTTCACATTAGGGGGGACAGGGGGGTTCAAAAGGAAAAAAATTTTTAGTTCCCTTCTCACATAAAGGGCCCGGGTTTAAAATTTTTTTAACCATTTTTCCCTTAGTTATACAAAGGGGGGAATAATAAAAAATGCTTATTTTGGGTTTAGCTTATAAACACTCCCTTTATTTTATTGTAATGCTAGCACTGAAATTTTAAGCTGATATATAGTTTTCAAAGTGAAAAAGTTTTGTTGATTTTGCCCCGACAGTTCCTTTGGGAAAATAGTAAAAAATTATCATTGGAATTTTTTCAAAAGACTATTTAACAAAATTAAAATTTGTCAAGGGTAAAATTTGACGAGTCCCCAAAGGGGACAAAAACCCAGCTGAAAAAAGCCCCCATGTGTCCGGGAAACGGGGAAGGAAATGCCAGGGCCCGGGAGCTCCGCCCAGGGACCAGCAGGGAGGGGGGGGAAGGGCTCGTGGTCCCAAGCCCCTTTCTCCCTTTGTCTGATTCTGGCGTTGCTTGGGCGTTGTTTTTGCCAAAAGAGACGGGGAAACTTTCCCCGCCCCAGATTTCCGGCGGGGGATGGTGGTACCTCTTTCAGCGGGGGTTGGCTTTCCCCCCATGACCCGGTTGTTTTTATAAATCGAGGTTCTCATGAAGAGAAGAGAGGGTCTGATGACGGGGAAAATTGGGGGAAAACGAAAAAGCTTTTAAACAGTTGTCGTCTCCCCTCCAAATCTGACCCTTTGACGGGCGTTGCTTTGCTTCCCCACGACTTTTGTTTTCGGAGTTTGGGCGGGTTTGATTTTTTTTAAAAAACACAAATTAAATCTTTTTTGCGGTAACTCCAGGGCCCAGAAACCTTTAAAATCATTTATTCCGTAGCAGTTTTCACAAAACCCCAACCCGGAACTTCTGAACCAATTTTTTTAAAACTTCTTTTTCACGTAGAGATCTTGGGAAACCCTTCTTTGGAGCTTTTTAAAAGTCCGTGGGGCCTTTCCCCCAGGCGCCTAGCTTTTACTTTTGACATTCAAGTCTTTGCAAAAAAAGAACATTGGGAAAGAGAGTGGGAATGAAACCTTTTTTGGGCGTAAATGGGGACTTGATCCCAACAGATTTGACTTTCACCCAAAACCTTTTCCCTTTTTTCTTGCTTAAAGGGGGGTTTTTTTTTCTGGTTTTTGTGCCACTGGCCAAAGAGGGGGGGTTTTGTTGAAAAAATTTCCCTTTTTTGTGACCCCGGGAACTTCAGCTTGTCAGCTATGTTGGTATATTGTCGTTGTGTTTGTCGGAAGATTTTGTTGTCGAACTATTTTTTTGTGGCCAACACTTACTTTTTTCAGCTATTTTTGTAGCTCCAGTCTTTGTTGCTATTTTTTGGGTCAGCTCCTCTATTTTCCTTTTCCAAGGGCCAAAAATTCTGTCCCCAAGAGCATTTCAATAGTGCTTCAGAAAATTCCGGGGGGAAGTTTCTGACGGGAAAAATTAAAATCAGTTAAGAAAATTTAAATTAAACAATTTTAGGGAAAAAATTTAACGGGCTTATTTCTCTCGGGTTTAAAAAACACAGTTAATGTTTTTAATTTTGGAGACAACCCAAATTTGAAATTTTCCCAACGTTTTTAAATTGAAGGGTTTCCCTAAAATTGCAGTCTCAAAAAAACAAAAAATTTTTCTGGGTTTTGGAATTTTAAAACCCCTAAACAAAACTGGGGGGTTTTGGGGACAGGGAAATTTTTGATGCTAAAACAAGGAAAAAAAAAACTTATTGAAAATTATTTGTATTAAAACCAGGGGCTCGGGGAAATACAAAAACCCTCCTGAAACCTAGCTTTTTCTCTAATAAGAAAAAAAACTATGTAGGGGACAAAAAGGGTTTATTTTTCAGCTCCCAAATTTCTACTGAAAAATTGAAAAGTATAGACAGCAAAGCTATAAAATTTAAAGCGTTTGGTGTCCCAGTGCCCACAAAAAACTTTGAAGGGGTACAAAAAAAAATTAAAAATTTGTTTTCACTGTCAGATCAACGTAGTTTAGTGTGGCCAAATATGTCGAAAGAAGCCCTTTCAGTACCAAATTCAGTCCAAAAACGAAGTGTTGATGGATTCAAAAGTTGAATAAACCAAAAAAGCTCGACAGCTAGGGTATCTTTGTCCCTTCGAAATTACACGAAAAAATTTCTTTTGGAAATGCAATATTGGTTTCACTTCACACTCCCCCTGCCCTGTTTTCCCCCCCCCTCCCTCCATGGGGGGAACATTATACAAGCCAAATCATTTTATGTGGGGTTACACTGATGCCCCGGAAAAAATTTATAACATTAAAAATTTTAAACTTCTTAAAATGAGAGAAAAAATTTTGAAAACAAAAATTTCAGAATTTTGAAATTTTCACGGTGGGTTTCCCTTTTCCCCGTTAAATGCAGGTTCAGGGTTTTTTTATTTCCCGGGGTTTAAAATTTTAAAAAGCATACAGCCATTGGGAAAAAGGGTTTTCAATTTTTTTCGGCCAGGATTGTATGCTAAATTTTTATGGCTTACTCTTTTATTTTTGAAAGTAATCATTCTTTTTTGTAACATTTTTATTTTGTTTTAGATTCAAAGGGCCAGTGTTTTGATAGTTTTAAAGTTTGGGGATGTTTTAAAAAAAGGAAAGAGTAATCTTTGAAATAAAGCTTAATTTTAATTTCCTTTTTTCCCAAAGGGAAAAAAATATCTTTGTGGGTCCCCCCTTTACAATGTTGGGATTTATTGGAAAGAAATAGCGATAAACTAGCCAGACGCGGGGGGAATGGGGGGAATGCGGAAAAAATAATTTTTTGAAAAATATTTAAAATACATTCCTTTTTTGGAAAGCGTTTTCCGGGAAATTTTGGAAAATCTCAAGATAAATGTGTAATGGAAACAAAACCCCCCGACAAAATTTTTTATTTAATATTCAAGATACGTTTTAAAAATCTTGGAAAACCAAATATTTCCCCTAAAAATGCGTGGCCTGTTCCAAAAACCCTTTTTGGGGGAAAAATATACTTTTTTTCCCTTTCCCAAATTTTAAATGCTCTTTATTCAAAAAACAAACTTTTAAAATTTCGAAAACTAAACCGGTTCACGCTTTTTTCTTTTAGTTTTAGAAAATTTTCGAGGTTGCAAAAATTTCCCCTCAATTTTCAAATTAGCATATTTCTTAATTAAAGATAATGGGTTTTTATATTTAAAAATTTTTTTTCCCGTTTTTGACATTATTTCTTTCCTTTTCCTTTCCCCCTTTTCCTCCCCCTCCCCCCCCAACCCCCCCCCCCCCCCCACCCCCCACCCCCCCCCCCTGTAAAGTCTAAAAATCACCAAGTGTGAAAAGATAAAAAATCCCAATACAAAAACAACAAAACACGCACACACACCCCACCGCACACACACACACCACACACTACACACAACCCCACCACAACACCCCACATACACACACACCCACACACACACCACAACACCCCACCCCACGCACGCACGCACGCACGCAAACACCACGAAACCCCACACAAAACAAACACACAAAACACACAGGAACCCCCCCCCCAACCCCACCCCACAAGCACCCGCAGCCCCGCACGCCGGGACGCACACACTTCACACACACACACACACACCACACCACACACACACACACACACCCACACACGTACATATAAAACAACAAAAACCCTTCACACACAACACACACACACACACACACCCCCACACACACACACACACACACAGCCCACACACACACACACAACCCCACACATAAACAATATCCCCGTTCACCCCACACACACACAACACACAAACACACACCACACACAACACACACACACCCCACACACACCCCGCACGGGACGCAAAGCACGCACACACTTTACACACACACATACCAAAACACACGCCCCAAAAAACACTTTCCCCCACGCACGCAACGCACCACCCCCACGCACACAAATTCACCCCACACACAAAACCCCCCCCCACACACACACCCCGTACATAAAAACACCACACACGTTCACACACACACACAAACACACACACACACCAAAACCCCACGCACGCACGCACGCACGCACGGGACGGCCCCGCACGCACGCACACACACACCAAAACACACCCACACACACAACCCGGCCCCACCTAAAAAACATATACACGTTCAAACACACACACACACACACACACACCACACACAACGCGCGCGCGCGCAAAACCCCCCAAACCCCCGGGCCCCATGACCTACCCACGTTCAATAGCAGTTCCAAAAACCCCAAAACCCTTCCCCCCTCTTCCCCTCTCCCCTCTTCCTCTCCTCCTTTTCCCCCTTCTCTCCTTTTCTCTCTCTCTTCATTATAATGATTGTTTTCCCGGGCCCCATCATTTTATGGTTGCCGCCTTTTTTGTTGCGTTGTTGTTGTTTTTTTGTTTTTGTTGCCTTTTTGTTGTTGTTTGGGTTTTTCTTTTCTTTTTTTCTTTTTCTTTTTCTCCTTTTCTGCTTTTCTTTTTTTTCTTCGGGTTTTTTCTTCTTCTTTTTCTTCTTCTTCTTCTTTTTTCTTCTTCTTTCTTGTTCATCATCCCTCATATTTATCATCATCAAACAAAAATCTTTTCATCATCGTTTTCCCTCGAAACCCCCGGTCCGTAAAAACTTAAAGTTTTTTCTTCTACTTCTCACCCCCCTCCTTCCCCCCCAAACCCCAAAAAAACCCCTTTTACCCCCACACCACCCCCACCACCACCCCCGGGCCGCTATCCCCCCCGCCTCCCTCTCCACCCCTTTTGCCCCCCCCGGGGGTTTTTCCCCCCCCAAAACCCCCACCACCACCCACCCCCCACCCCCCCCCCCCACCCCACCCCCACCCTCTTTTCTTTTCCTGTGTTTTAACTGTGAAAACCCCAAGGGGAACCTTTAAACCCCCCGAAGGGCAATCACTGAGGAGTTTAAAAAAAGCAGATCACAGGGGGAAAGGGGGGTGGGAATGAAGGGGGAAAAAAGTGGGGGGGGGGGGGGGGTGGGGAGGGGGAGGGGGGGGGGGGAACGGGGCTGGTGAAAGGGGGGGGGAGGAGAGCGAGGGAGCGGGGGGGGGTGGGGGAGGCGGAGGGGGGGGGGGGGAAAAAAGGGGGGGGGATGGGTTCCAAAAGAAGCGACCCTGATTCAACTCACAGGGGCCCCCGATTTCGAAATTTTGAAAAACCGTGATTGGAAGAAATCGGTTTCTTTTGTTAGATTGAGCGGGGGGTTCCATCTTGGGGGCGAAAAGCTGTCCTGGGCTTGTTTTTTTTTTATCCCGCATTTAAAGGGTACGTTTTTTCTTTGATTTCGCTGGAATTTTTTGATCAAATAGGTTTCCCCTGTTAATCTTTCTTCACTTCTTTTAAAAAAAGTTTTAAAAATACTTTTTTGTTTTCTATTTCATCCAAAAAACAAACAAACAAAAACAAATACTGTGAGCCGGGGAAAATCGCATGCGAGATGCACTTCCCGACCATGCACACACTTTACCCACACGGGCCCAAACCCAAAGTAAAAGAGAAAAGGGGTTTTTTGTGTGTGTGTGTGTGTGTTGTGTGTTTGGGTGTGGGGGTGTGTGTGTGTGTGTGTGTGTGTGTGTTTTCGACGCATGCACCGTTTTTTTACAACGCCAACCCAAAGTAGGGGAAGCCCCCCCCCTCCCCCCCCCCTCCCAAAAAGTCGGCCTCCAGGGGGGGGGAAGGGGGGGGGGGCGGATGGGGTTTTTAATAGAAGCGCCCTGATTCCAAAACACAGAGCTACACGGTTTTCGATCTGTGATAAAAAAAATTCGGGAAAATGTCGGTTTTTTTTTTGTCAGGGGTTTGGCGGGGGGCCCATCATGGGGTCGGGGGGTTTTGTTCCCCACCTCTTTACGCAGGGTTTCCCACCCAAAAGACTGAGAGGGAGCTTGGTGGAGGGTTTTTTTAAACAAGTGACAAAAAATATCCCCCACCACCCTACCCATCTTTCCTTCAATTTGGTAATAGCCGCGATTTTTAAAAAAAGCACTAAGGGCCCCTACCTACCCCACCGCCATTTTTGGTGTGGTGGTGGGGTTTAGTATTGAAAGAGGCCCGCAGACGTAGCAGCACGTTTCAAGGGCCCTGGCCGAACCTGTCCCGCTACATTTCGACCGATAGTCGAAGATCAAAGGGCAGTGTTTAAAGGGTTTCATCTTCCCTTCCAATAATTGGGTTTGCCATCGTCAAATTTTTAAAAAAAACTTTCCCGGACCAGGAGGAAAAAAAACCCCTGGGAAGGCTCATGGCCTTTTGTCCCTTCTGAAATGGCCCACTGGTTCACTGACGTCCCACTCATAATAGGTTTTGATCACACCGGGGTTAGTTAAACACACATGCCGAGGGTTGAAAAAAACTGAATTACACGCGCAAAGAAGATGCGCTTGCGGGCTGCCTGGGAAATCACAGAATATAGATTTTTTAAAAAACTGTTTTTTTCAAGTGTGAGCCTTTTTTGAAACGCCCTTACGAGTTGTTTTTTTTTTTTTTTTTTTTTTTTTTTTTTGCTGTCCCTAACCCTGAGCAAACCCCAGAGGCAGTGCACCCCACGGGCCCCCTTCCGACATCCCGCCACAGCCATAGCCCGGCCGGGCCCCCCCCGCACCCCCCGGCCCCCAATCCACAGGGAGCAGCAATGTCCAATCTTTATGGGCAACCCACCGGGGAGACACTGCACTGCTGGCCCCAGTCACTTGGGGGGTGTTTAGTGGCCCCCTGGGTTTTATCTAACATACCCCAGGCACCACTACTAAAGCCCCCCACGACGACCCAAAAATTGCTTAGTCGCGGAGCCCGCGTGAGTGAAATCTCCCTTCCCGGGGGGGCCCCACCCCGTCCCAACGACAGCCCCCATGGACTCGCCCATACCGGTGACCCCGACGGAAGCAAACCAAGGCCACAGACGCGGAGAGGACATCGAAACTGAGGTCACCATGAGAACAGGGCATGAAGGCCACGGAATTTGAGACATGTTTTTTTTAAATGCTGATCAATGGGAATGAGGATGATTAAGATGATGCTACGGATTTCCATTTCGGTCTGAGACTACATGACAGGGCTGTACTCTACGCTTCCTTTCATAATACATCCTGGCGTCAACCAGCCCGAGAGATACAGGTACCTGCAGTGTTGGTCAGAAAATTTGAGCAACACTCTCAGAAACGCATCCATTAAGTGGATGAAACTCGACTGTGTGGTCCCAGTCTTCCCAACTGAGTCCGCAGCAAACTCAACTCAGGGTAGGAGCCGGTCGGGGCAGAAAAAACCCACATGACTCTGATGGGATTCGAACCCACGACCTCCCAGCCGGGAGTCCGCGACGCTAACCACTTCGCCACGGCGGCTGGTCTTACGAGTAGTTTTCTCCGTAGAGCGACGATCGACAGTGGTACATGTATGTTCTTCACCTGTCCCTTGACATCGTCTGTTGTCGTTGGGGGGCACCCCTGATGATCTGCCACCACTCTCTCCATCTGTCCTGTCCTCCACCACTCGCTGAGATTCTGCTAGGCTCGTTCCCAGTCCACTCTCGGATATTGTCTTCCCACCTCTTCCTTTGTCTTCCTCTGTTGCGGCTTCCTCTGACTGTTCCTTGCAGGACTTGTTTTTGCAAGGCCTGCTGAACGGGACACATGTCCGTACCACTTCATTTTCCGCTTCTTGACGACAGTGCCTATGTTAGCTAGGCTGAATACTCGAGTTTTGGGGCAGGTATCTACGCTAGTATTAAAGCAACTAATGTATGACTACTTACGTCTGACCGCTGCCAAAGTTTTATTCTGTATCGAGCTTGCAATGACATCCATTTCTTCGTTCGAACGGTTGCATTTGCGCAGAGTTCGCGCGCGTATGGCTAGATGAAATTTTGGTCAGGTATGCTAACGTCCCAACAGCGCGTCTTGCGTGTGGCTGACCGCGTCCGCGAAGTGTGTGTTGTGTCTGCAAACTGTTTCAACACAGTGAATCTCTTCTTCGTCTGCGGGGCGCCTAATTTGGTAAGTTCTCTCCCCCCCCCCCCCCCCCCCCCCCCTTCAATAACTTACCCGCATCTGTCATATCACCTTCAGTGGGTGTTGCACGTTAAACGTGAATATCACTCACTGACTGTGCCCTCTTGACCCCCCGCGCAGACTGGGGTGTGTGGGAACAACTTGACCCCAGACACGGCTGATAAGGACGTTGATCTCACCATTTATCATCTGTGTCATGGGAGATAATCTTGGTGGGTGAAGGGCAAGAGGTGGCGGATCGTATCCACGACAATGGTCACAAGTCTCGTCATCGTCGTCCTTGTCGCCATCCGTGTCGTCGTCGTCGTCGTCACCGTGTGTCGTCTTCGTTGTCAAATTGCTCGTCATTGTTGGTGTTGTTGGTGATTGTGGTGGGTGGTGGTGTATGATGTGGTGGTGTATGATGTGGTGGTGTATGATGTGGTGGTGTATGTTTGTGGTGGTGTACTGTGTTGTGTTGTTCCGTGCTGTGGTGGTGTATGATGATGATGTGATGTGGTGTGTAGTGATGTGGTGGTGTATGATGTGGTGGTGTACTGTGTTGTGTTGTTCCGTGCTGGTGGTGATTGTGGTGGTGGTGTATGATGTGGTGGTGAAGGATGTGGTGTAGTATAATGTGGTGGTGTATGATGTGGTGGTGTATGATGATGATGTGATGTGGTGGTGTATGATGTGGTGGTGTATGATGTGGTGGTGTACTGTGTTGTGTTTGTTCCGTGCTGTGGTGATTGTGGTGGTGGTGTATGATGTGGTGGTGTAGAATGTGGTGGTGTATAAATGTGGTGGTGTATGATGTGGTGGTGTACTGTGTTGAATTGTTCTGTGCTGTGGTGCGCAGTGCTTTGGGGGTACTGTGTCATACAGCGCTGTAGCCTGTACTGTATTGTGATGTGTTGTGTTGTACTGTACTGTATTGTGATGTGATGTGTTGTACTGTACTGTATTGTGATGTGTTGTGTAGTACTGTATTGTATTGTGATGTGTTGTGTTGTACTGTATTTTATTGTGATGTGTTGTGTTGTACTGTACTGTATTGTATTGTGATGTGCTATTGGAAATGTAATGTATTGTGATGTGTTGTGTTTGTACTGCTTTTTATTGTGATGTGTTGTGTTGTACTGTATTTTTATTGTATTGTATTTTGATTGTTTGTGTTGTACTGTTATGTTTCTGTACTGTATTGTATTGTGTTTTGTTGTATTGTATTTTATTGCGATGTGTTGGTTGTACTGTATTGTATTGTAGTTGTGTTGTTTGTATGTATTGCATTGTGATGTGCCGGTTGTACTGTATTGTATTGTGAGTGTTTTTGTTGTACTGTGTTGTATTGTGATGTGTTGTGTTGTCTGTGTTGTATTGTGATGTTGTTGTTTGTTCTGTATTGTTTGTGATGTGTTTTTGCTGTTTCTTTTGTATTGTGATGTGTTGTGTTGTACTGTATTGCATTGTGATGTGTTGTGCTGTGTTGTGCTGTGCTGTATTGTGTGGCCGTGTTGACTGTATTGCAATCGTGATATGTTGTGTTGTACTGTATTGTATTGTGTTTTGTTGTACTGTACTGTATTGTATTGTGATGTGTTGTGTTGTACTGTATTGTTTTGTGATGTGCTGTGTTGTACTGTATTTTATTGTGATGTGCTGTGTTGTACTGTATTGCATCGTGTATGTGTGTTGTACTGTTGTATTGTGATGTGTTGTGTTGTACTGTATTTTTATTGTGATGTGCGTGTTGAAATGTATTGTATTGTGATTTTGCTGTGTTGTACTGTATTGTATTGTGATGTGTTGTGTTGTACTGTATTGTATTGTGATGTGCTGTGTTGTACTGTATTTGCATCGTGATATGTAGTGTTGTACTGTATTGCATCGTGATATGTAGTGTTGTACTGTTGTATTGTGATGGGGTTGTGTTGTACTGTTTGTATTGTGATGTGCCGTGTGTACTGTATTGCATCGTGTATGGTTTGTGTTGTACTTGTATTCTATTGTGATGTGTTGTACTGTACTGTATTGTATTGTGATGTGCCGTGTTTGACTGTATTTTATTGTGATGTGGTGTGTTGTACTGTTTGTATTGTGATGTGTTGTGTTTGTACTGTACTGTTTGTGATGTGTTGTGTTGTACTGTACTTTACTGTATTGTTTGTATTGTATTATATTGATTTATTGTATTGTATTGTATTGTATTTTTTGTATTTTGATGTGATGTGATGTGTTGTTGTTGTGTTGTTTTGTACTGTTTGTGATGTGCTGTGTTGTGTTGTGTTGTACTGCATTGTATTGTGATGTGTTGTGTTGTACTGTATTGTATTGTATTGTGATGTGTTGTTTTTGTACTGTACTGTACTGTATGTATTGTATTGTGTTGTGTTGTTTTTGTACTGTATTGTGTTGTGATGTGTTGTGTTGTACTGTATTGTGTTGTGATGTGTTTGTTTTTGTACTGCATTGTTTGTTGATGCGTTGTGCTGTGCTGTCTGATTTTTATTGTGATGTGCCTGTGTTGTACTGTATTGTATTGTGATGTGCCGTGTTTTTACTGTTTGTATTGTGATGTGTTGTGTTGTACTGCATTTGTATTGTGATGTGTTGTGTTGTACTGTAAATTTTATTGTGACGTGTGTGTTGTAGTTGTATTGCATGTGTGTGTTGTGTTGTACTGTATTGTTTGTGATGTGCCGTGTTGTACTGTTTGTATTGGATGTGATGTGTTGTACTGTGTTGTATTTTGATGTTTCCGTGTTGTACTGTATTGTATTGGGTTTTGTGTTTTGTGTGATGTGTTGTGTTGTTATGTTTGTATTGTATGTGTTTTGTTGTGCGTGTTTTTATTGTGATGTTTGCGTTGTACTTTGTTGTATTGTATTGTGATTTTGTAGTGTTGTATGTATTGTATTGTGATTTGTTGTACAGTACATATTGTAGGGGATGTGTTGGGGTTTTTACTGTATTGTGATGTTGTTGTGTTGTGTTGTACTGTATTGTATTGTGATGTGTTGTGTTGTACTGTATTTGTATTTTATTTCGATGGGTTGTGTTGTACTGTGTTGTTTGTGATGTGTTGTGTGTGTCTGTGTTGTATTGTGATGTGTTGTGTTGTACTGTATTGTATTGTGATGTACCCTGTTGTACTGTGTTGTATTTTTGATGTGTTGTGTTGTACGTAATTGTCTTGTGATGTGCGTGTTGTACGTTGTATTGTGATGTGTTGGTTGTACGTATTGTATTGTGATGTGCCGTGTTGTACTGTATTGTATTGCGATTTTGTTGTGTTGTACTGCATTGTATTGTGATTGTGCCGTGTTGTACTGTATTTGTATTGTGTTTTGTTGTGTTGTACTGTGTTGTATTGTGATGTGCCGTGTTGTACTGTTGTATTGTGATGTGATTGATGTGTTGTGTTGTTCTGTATTGTATTGTGATGTGTTGTGTTGTGCTGTGTTGTATTGTGATGTGTTGCGTTGTACTGTACGTACTGTATTGTGATGTGTTGCGTTGTACTGTATTGTATTTTGTGTGTTGTTTCTGACTAATTTGTTGTGTTTGTGTTGAGTTTGGTTTGTGTTGTGATGTGTTGTGTTGTGTTGCATTGTATTTGTATGTGTTGTGTTGTGTTTTACTGTATGTATGTATTGTGATGTGTTGTTGGGTTTTACTGTATTGTATGTGAGTGCGTTTGTACCCGTATTGTATTGTGATGTGCCGTGTTGTACTCTATTGCATTTTGATTTTGTGTTTTTTCTGTGTTGTATTTGTGATGTGTTGGTTTGTTGTGTTGTATTGTGATGTGTTGTGTTGTACTGTGTTGTTTGTGTTCCCTGTTGTCGGTTGTTTTTTGTGGTTTTTGTTGTACTGTTTGTATGTGTGTTCCGTGTTGTATTGTTTGGATGTGCCGTGTTGTACTGTATTGTATTGTGTTTTAGTTCCGGTTGTACGATTTTTATTGCGTGTGTTTTGTTTATGCATTGTATTTTGATGTGCCGTGTTTTACGTTTGTATTGTGTTTGTTTTGTTACTGTATTGTATTTTGATGTGCCCTGTTGTACTGTATTGTATGGGTTGGGGTGTTGTACGTATTGTATTGTGATTGGGGTGTGTTTTGTTGTACTATTGTTTGTGAGTGTTGTGTTTTACTGTGTTGTATTGTATGTGCTGTGTTGTCTGTATTTTTATTTTTGATGGCCGTGTGTACTGTATTGTTTGTGATGTGTGTTGTGTTGACTCCTTGTTTGGATGTGTTTTTGTTGTACTGGTTGTAATTTTGGGTGTGCTGTGTTGTACTGATTGTATTGTGATGTGCCGTGTTGTCTGTATTGTATTTTGATGTGATGTGTTTTTTGTATCCATTGTTTTTGGATGTGTTGTGTTGTACTGTGTTGTTTGTGATTGCTGTGTTGTACTTACTGTACTGTTTTGTGATGTGTTGTGTTTTACTGATTTGTATTGGATGTTTTGTTTTTACTGTGTTGATTGTGATGTGTTGTGTGTACTATATTGTATTGTTAGTGCCCTGTTGTTTCCGTATTTTTTGTGATTTTGGGGGTACTGTTGCTGCATCGTGATATGTAGTGTTTTAGTGTTTTTTACTGTATTTTTTTGTTGTTTTGTGTTGTACTGTATTGTATTGTGAGTGTGTGTGTACTGTATTGTATTGTATGTGTGCGTTGTACGGTTTTTTGATTGTTGTACTGTATGTTTTGTGATGGTAGTGTTGCCTGTATGTTTATGAGGTGTTTGTTGTACTGTATTTTATTAAAATTTTTGGGGGTGCTAAATGTTCTTGTTATGCTGTGTTGTGCTGTATTGTGTTTCATTTTTTTTGGGATGTTTTGTTTTTTTTTTTGTGTTGTTTTCTGGTATTTTTTTTATGTTATC
>JAFLJL010016437.1:17643-30143 GCA_018398815.1 Conus ventricosus
ACATCTGGACAGGACAGATTGTTGACAAGTTCCCGCCCAGTCTGTATTGAGCTGTTTGACGGCTGAGGCCTATCAAATCCAGGCTAAATCATGCTCTGAATTGACAGATGGTAACCGTTGTGTGTGTACAGATTATTACTTCACCCGAATGAATACACTGCCCCATGTGACTAAATATTTATGAACCAATTTTGTCTGCCTCATCCCTACATGACGAAGCAAGCATATCGGTTCCACATCTCGCCATTAATTTATTGCCAGAAACATTAGGCGACAGTCAGAAAAATCTGGATTAGACAGGGATGTCGACCGAAAATGTATTTTTATGTAATATTTGTGGCTCCGAGTGAAAAAGAAAATATAACATCTCTCTCGCACTCTCTCCTCCTCTCTCTCTCTCTTCTCTCTCTCTCTCTCTCTCATCATCTCTCTCTCTCTCTCCCTCTATATGTAAAGAAAGAGTATTCAACAGTGCAGCAGTTGAATACCAAGAAAGCAATGCAAAAAAGTGGGTACAGCTACAAACTACAATACCACCCAGAACCACAACACAAATATAGAAATAAGAAAAACCAGGAAAAGAAAAATCATATGTATAACCCACCAGCGACGTGAAACTCAAAACAAGCATAGGGAAAGATTCTTTAACAAAATTTAAAAACTTCGTTCCTAAAAAAACACAAACTACATAAATATTTCAATCAAAAACAACCGTCAAGACTATCATATTCATGTATGCCCAACCCAAAAATTTAATTGACGCATCTAACAAAATGAAAACCACACGCCAAAGAAGGGTAAGAAGGAAATCTTGCAACTGCATCTAAAAAGAGCAGTGCCCCCTAAGCAAATAAATGCCTTTACAACAACAGTGTATCTACGCATAGCCACTGTGACACAAAAATGAAAAAGAAACATACATTGGGATCACGGAAAACCACTTCAAAACCATATTAGGCAAACCACAAACAGTCATTTAATCAAGAAACAAATACAAAAACCAAACAGAACTGAGTAAAATTATCGGAAAACGCAAAAAATACAATATATCCTGGAAATCAAAAAAGAGCTCATTGTCACGAGTTTGTCACGAGCCTACGACGTTCGACCCACCTTGGGTGCGAATTACTTATTTGTTTATTGTCGTTGCTGTGTCGTGTATCCGTCCCTTTAGTGGCTTGTGGAGCAGTTGCACCTGGAGTGGTTGCAGCTCAACTTCGTCTGCTTTTCTCTCTCTCTCTCTCTAATTCCACGCCCGCTATTCATCCTGCAAGTTCACGGTTGGCCGATACCTTTCTCACGAACTTTCTGTTCTATCGCGGCCTCTCGCCTGTCTTTTACCTGTCGCAACGTCTTCGTTCCTTTTAGTTTGAAGTATGCATCACTCTGTGACCAGCATGGCATGTTGGCCGCGTGGCGGCATTGCTGGGGAGGTTACTCTTCACTCAAGCGAAAAAGTCTCTGGGGGCGCCTGCTTCCAGTCCCGGTTCTTTTACCTTATCATCGAGAGTACAGTCATACTTTCAATCCTGCAGTCGGCACTGTAGGATATATGACATCACCTTCTTCTTTTCCGCATCGTCGCCTCGTCCCTGCGACTGGACAGAGGTTAGAGAAGTCATTTGACCCGCCTCTTCGGGGTCCACCCACGGGAGCTGGTAAGCATCAGTTTTCGTGGTCCTGGTTTATTTTGGTTTGATGATGTTAGCCCGGCTTATCTTCTCTTTTGCGCATTTTCCTTTTGTTTTCGAAATTGTAAGAGGAATATTGAGTGAGACCTTTTTCTCTGGTTATTCAATCTTAACCTGGCCATTCTAAATTATTCCAAATTCTTTCTCCCTTTATTATGTATCTGGTGATCGGTATCGGTGGGGAAGGGAGAACCTGGTGATTCCAGGGTTGGAACTTGCTTGTCTCGCCCCCCCCTCGTCCGCCCTGTCACATTCGCCGGACTTTTATCCTTCGCCCCGTCTGTTTGTGTGTGCAAGGAGAACGAGTTTTAATGTTCACGAGCGTGCGTACGCATGATTTGTCGTTCGGATGCGTGTTTGAAGATTTTGTGTTTATTTTGAAATTTGTTATAAAATGTGACATTATGCCATTGAATTATTAATTGCAAATGAGGTGGCATTATTTAAGCGATAGTCGCTGTGTTGAATTATATCCTAAGGGAAGGAAAACGTTAATCGTGAGTGAGAGAAGGGTGAAGATAATTCATATTTGGTTTATAACCTGTTGATTTAATGCAGTCTTTTACCTGCAATCGTGTGGGAAGACTTGATTCAATGGGTGTACTGTGTGCTGTTTAATACACTTCCCCTCCGCCCATCATGCGAGTGGCTGTTAATACCTGACAGCAATGGTCAGACGGTACGGACGCAGGGTTCCGTACCCTTCTTACCTTCCTCCTTCCTTCTTCTTTCCCTCCTCTCCGACTCTCCTCCACCCAGCTCTACGACGGTCCATTCCCCCCCTCGGGGGCTCACCTGACACGAACTGGATGGTGCCACGTGCTGTCGATGGCCACGTTCTGCGATACACGAGACGGAAGGTGGCCACGCGCGGTCGAGCCACCTTGGTGTCGTGGACCGTGACTGGCTAGAGGAGCCCGCCGTCTTGACTGGCCGGCCTGGACCCCCCTTCCAGACCTCCAGTAAACAGCTGAACGGTCCCCCCCCCCCCCCCCCCCCCCCCCCCCCGGGACACGCTCTTCACTGCCCGCTTGGGAGTACGAGGTGTCGGCTTTGGGCACTCGCTGCTAGAACCAACCCCGGCTCGAGCACCTAGTGCGACAGGTGCTTCCCGCATTCTTGACAGGGCAGGGGAGTGGAACCGCACTCCATTGTGTGAGAAATGACGATACCCGGATAATATTCTTTATAATTGGTGTATATGTTCATATGTGCTGAATGCTGTAGTTGTGATCGTGTACGTCCGTATGGCGGAGAAAAATATTTTACTTTTATAATCGTGCATTGTAGGCGTTGGAGTGCTTGATCCGTGATTGTGCAATGTTGTGTGCGTTGGAGTGCTGATCGTGATTGTGCATGTTGTTGCGTTTGGAGGCTTGATCGTGTTGTGCATGTTGTTCGTTGAGTGCATTCTTGTGATCGTGCATGGTGCGTGTGTTGAATGTTTTATTTTGCTGGTGTGAAAAAATGGGGTGTTGTATCGTAAATCTTTATTGTGTGGTCTCTTGCCCGGAGCGTGTGAGTCAGTCACTCTCCCATCACTCCCACCTAGACCGATCCTGTCAGGGCCGACCTCCAGGCGTCGGCCGTGACAATTGTTGGGGCTCGAGCCGGATTTGAAGGGCACTGCTGTCTCTCTCTCGTTTCGCAGAGTACCTGTTTAGGTTTTGTCTGTTTTGTAATACGATTAATCAGATTGTCGTGTTTGTTCCGTGGGTGGTTGGCTGGGTACTCAGCTGAAGGGAGTCTTTTTGGAGTGGCCTGAGGGAACATCCGGCGGACTCGGGGGTCGAGGTGTACCAAGGGAGTCGAGACCGCGCCCGGCCTCCTTTCCGCCGGTACCTCACGCAGGCTACGCCGTAAGTCTTGCCCTTCTGTTGCCGCTCAGTCCTTCCATCCTGTTTTGTAATTTAGAGACCAATTCTTAGGATTTTTTTTCTCCTTAAACAGGTTGTTGAATTAACAAGGGGGGTGTATCGGACGCTTTAGTGGTTTTTTTTTTTTCCTCTCTCCGATCCCCGTCTGCTAGTTTTTGTTTTGTTTTTTTTCCGCCAGACCACCGTCAACTGTTGCTCGTGTTGGTAGAATGCGCGGTGGTTCCAGATGGGCAGACGGACATAGTTTTTGTTCGTTTTTTTTTCGGTGAGCCCCACCGCACGGTTGCTCGTGCTGTAGAGCGCGTGATGCCATAGTGAGCAGCCGGAACTTGTCCGCACCCACGCACACACACACAAACACACATATACACATGAGCCCCTAAAAAATTTGTTTTTATTTTTTCCTCTAGTGGAATGTTTTTTTCCCCTGTATTTGAAAACGGTAGAATTGTTTCATTGCTGACGTCCCGGCGCTGGATGGTGTGGCACGCGTGCGTCGAGAAGAAGGTATTCAAAATGTTACTGTAGTCCCTACTATAGTACCAGTAACTCTACTACGGTAAACTCTACCTATTCCAGTGCTGTAGCAGGTATCCCAGTGAGTACTTTTATTACTACCTCTTCGTCTGGGGGTACCTTCCCCTGACGAACCCCCCGCCTGGACTTCCGCTCGAAGCGTCAAGTAGAGCGAAGCACTGCGGGCTTCTGTTGAGTGGCAGAGACCGAAACCTCTCCGCTCCAGGCTTCCCCTCGTAAGGGTGCATGCCCAGAAGACTTTCCTTATGGAATGTCGAGACCTCAAGGGACGGTCAACGGATCACCTCCCGTTCGGGAGTGTGAATCCTCCGCTTCAGATATCACCTCCTGTCCTTATGTTTTCTCTGAGCGACAGCGACGGGAGGATGAGGCCCACCTAGAAGAGCGTAGAAGGAGCCGCTAGACAGGAGGGCCTCTGCGCAAGAGGAGACTGAAATACAGGAGATTAGGCAAAGGAAGAGGCATGCAGCGCAGAGAAGAGGCTGCCCCGACAGGAGGCCCTTCGGTAAAAAGACGCTGCTCAGCGTAGGGAGGAGGCGGCTCAGCGTAAGGGAGGAGGGCTGCCAGACAGAGCTCAGCGTATAGAGGAGGCTTGCCAACAGGAGAACAGCGTAGGGAGAAGCTCCCTCCGTCGGGAAGAACTAGACCGGATGGAGGCTCTGCTAGGAGGGGATGGAACAACTTCCTTTCTTTCGCGCCAACCCCTTTTCTGTAAACCAGGGGGTTAATCACCAGGCAGGTGATAGAGTTTAAGAGGCCCAAAGTTAAAGCTCCAGAGTACAGACCTAGTGAGGACTTGACATGTTCTTAGAGCATTTTATGACAAAGGTTGCTTGTTCATACCAAATGTCTGAGGAACAAAAGGCTATGCAACCACTTTCTGGATTATCTGGTGCTGCACGGGAGTGTGTGCTCACTCTAAATGAAGTGCGTCTTATGCAACATGCAGTTGGTCTCTGCGTAAGCGTTTCCACCTTACCCCATAGACCTACAGTAGAAGTTTAGGTCCATGAAGAAGAATATGATGAGACCTTCGTGCAGTTGGTTCTGAGGGTCCTGCGCAAGACGCTAGGTTACTGGCGTAATAGTCAAAGTTGGAGCTGGAGGATCGATCCTCATTGAACGCTCACCAACACAGTGTCCCCAGAGTAGCGGATCCGATAGGCGAGACAGCAACCTCATATTTCGCGGCTGGAATCACACAGCAGAGGAGTTTGCTGCAGCTCGCAGGGCTTATGGGCATCGCCCAGATACGGAAGGAAGTCCCTCCACAGGATTTTGGGAGCAATAAGGTGGGTCCGACAACTGCTAGTGGGGGGAACAAGGCAGCAGTTCATCTGGGAATTCACGCCCCGAACTGGTTTTCTTTGTGTCGTACCTGGCCACATTAGGAAAGATTGTCCTAAAGCCGCTAGTAGTCGAGGGCTGGTCCATTCCAACGTCCTCGTGCCTCAGCTAACTGGGTTCGCTTCCCAGCATCTAGTTGTTCATCAAGTGCCCCAGTGTTTTCTCTCTGTTGGTTGGTTCCACCTGGTACCCCCCCCCCCCACACCCATCAGGGATTCGGGAGCATCAACACTCTTTGTGGATAAGGAATTATTTTCCCCTAAGGCCGCGGAGGCGCCCGTTACGAAATGGTGTGCGGGCCTGGAGGCTGGTTGTTAACCTCCACCCTCAGTCTGTACTTATTTCTAACTCCACCTCCCCTACTTCTGTGGCGAAGTATGGGCCATCGCGGAGGAGCGACTCTGTATTCCCCTTATCATAAGGGAATACTATCACCTTCGCAACGGACGCTGTCAGTCCCGGTCTATTCTACGGATTTGCCCATACAGGCGTGTGTGGGAGTCACCACACGCGCCAAGCTAAGAACAGGAACAGAATTGCGTCCCGTTCTTCAGCCGATCTCTGACGAGGTTCGGGCAAGGTCCGATCCTGCTACATAAACCGTCTTCCACACACGGCCAGGGACTGGATGTCCAACGCCTACGACCAACCTTGTTGGATTCGCTCGCGCTCAAGTTCTGCCCGACACGCCACGGTGAGCTTCATCAAGCTCCACAAGGGGGATCCTCCTTTGGGTTTCCCATCAGGCAGATCGTGTGCCAAGCCGCTGTCGTTCCCCAAAGCTTTGAGGAAACTGTTCTCCGGCAGCCCACGAATCCCCCATGGCAGGTCATATGGGCTCCAAGCGACTCTCGAGCGAGTAAGACAAGACTTCTTTGAGGCCAGGGTTGAGCCCACAGTTAGGCAATACGCCGCAGTTGCGATGTCTGCCCAGCGGACAACGCCTAAGGGTCGGCTTGAACTGTTCCCCTAGGGTCAGTGCCACGGGTTGGGAGCATTCCGCAAGGTTTGGGGCGACCTGGTGAGGACCCATTACATCCTCCATCCGATCGCGGTCACCGCTAGAGGATTGGACACTTCGGTAGTGGGTAGAATCTGCGAGTCATACCCAGAGGCTGTCCCGCTTAGGACTATCTAATGCCCTACTGTTACTGAATCTCCACAATTTGACGCGCACTGGCGTGCCCAAGAAGAGAGTACGGCCGGAAAGTTTGTACGGAGAGCGATCATCATCCTCTCCATGCCGGGCCGGATCCGGCCATCAGTCGTTCGACACATGAGATTTAGGCATGGAGCTGCAGAGTCATGCGTTAACTTTCCTCATAATCAAGGGTTCCCTGTAATACGGATGCTGCTATCTAAGCCGAGCTCCGTAGTTAGCATATTGGAAAATCAGTCAGAGGACACCTTCCCCTCAACCAGGTTATATCCCCTTTTTTTGGTCTCTGTATCAGGTGTAAGTGACAGTTTGTCACATCAGTGAGGTAACGGTATGAATCAACCAATGTTCGTATTGTTACTTTTCATGGTTTGAAGGTTTGCTAGTTGTTTGGATAAATGTATATTATGTATTCCTCGGTGTGATTCTATCGTGGAATGTTTGTATTGGCTTTTCGTACTCTGTCGATCACAGAGAGTTGGGATTCGGTCCCATTGTTGTGAAGTTGCACATGCTACAAGGTCAAAGGAGCACTGTATCCAGAGAAACAGATCTTTTAAAAGGGGGTTTGACACGATTTGTCACGAGGGCCTACACGTTCGACGACCCACCTAGGGTGGCGGAATTACTTATTTGTTTAATTGTCGTTTGCTGTTTGTCGTGTATCCGTCCCTTAGGGTGGCTTTTTGGTGCAGTATTGCAGCACCTTGGTGTGGTTCAGCTCAACATCGGTCTGCTTTCTCTCTCTCACTCTCTAATTCCACCGCCCGTGCTATTCATCCTGCAAGTTCAGGGGTGGCCGGTACCTTTCTCTCGAACTTTCTGTCTATCGGCCTCTCGCCTGTCTTTTTACCTGTCGCACGTGCTTCGTTTCTTTTAGTTTGAAGTATGCTCACTCTGTGACGCAGCATGGCATGTTGGCCGCCATTGCTGAGGGAGGTTAGCTCTTCACTCGAGCGGAAGATGTCTCTGGGGCGCCTGCTCCAGTCCTGGTTCTTTACCTTATCATCGAGAGTACAGTCAGTACTTTCAATTCCTGCAGTCGGCCTGTAGGAGAGGGACATCATTTCTTCTGTTTCCGCATCTTCGCCTCTGTCCTCTCGACTGGACAGAGGGTAGAGAGAGTCCTTTGACCCGCCTCTTCGGGTCACCCACGGGTAGCTGGTAACATCAGTTTCGTGGTCTGTTTGTTTTGATTTGTTGTTGTTAGCCGGCTTAGTCTTCGCTTTTGCGCAATTTTCTTTTGTTTTCGAAATTGTAAGAGAAATATTGTGTGAGACCTTTTCTCTGGTTAATTCCATCTTTAACCTGGCCATTCTAAATTATTTCCAAAATTCCTTCTCCTGTTTATGTATCTGGTGATGCGGTAGTCGGTGGGGAAGGGAGAGAACCTGGTGATTCAGGGTTGGAACTTGCTTGGTCTCGCTCGTCCGCCCCTGTCACATTCACCGGACTTTTATCCTTCGGCCACCGTCTGTTTGTGTGTGCAAGGAGAACGAGTTTTATGTTCACGAGCGTGCGTACGCATGATTTGTCGTTCGGATGCGTGGTTGGAAGATTTGTTTTATTTTGAAATGTGTTTATAAAATGTGACAGTTATGCCATTGAATTATATTTGCAAATGTGGTGGCAGTTATTAAGCGATAGTCGCTGTGTTGATTTATTTCCTAAGGAAGGAAAACGTTAAGCGTGAGTGAGAGAAGGTGTCGAAGATATTCATATTTGTTTTATAACCTGTTGATGTAATTGCAGTCTTTTACCTGCATCGTGGGGGAGAAGACTTGATTCAATGAGTGTACTGTGGGCGTTAATCACTTCCTCGCCCATCATTGCGAGTGGCTGATAAGACTGGACAGAAATGGTTTCAGACGGTACTGACGGCAGGGTTCCAGTACCCTTTGCCTTCCTCCTTCCGTCTTCTTGTCTCCTCTCCGACTCTCCTCCCAGCTACGTCCTCCCCTCCCGGGGGCTTCACGGGAGCAGAACTGGATGGTGCCACGTGCTGGTCGGCGGCACGTTCTGGCTGAGACACGGACGGGATGGTGCTCCACGCGCTGGGCGAGGCCACGCTTGGTCGGGACCCGTGGACTGCTAGAAGAGCCCGCCGTTCTTGACTGGCCGGCCTGGACCCCCGTCCTGGACCCCAGTAACTAGCTCGTTCCCCCCCCCCCCCCCCCCCCGGGCACGCTCTTCCTGCCGCTTGGCGTGTCGAGGAGGTGTCGCTTTGAGGCGAATACTCCCACTGCGAGAACCAACCCGGCTCGCGAGCACCTACGTGCGACAGGGGGTGCTCCCTGCGGACTTGGCAGGGCAGGGATGGGACGCACTCCATGGTGTGAGGAAAGGGTCGATACTGGAAAAATATTTCCTTTATAATTGGGATATTTGTCATAGGTGCTGGATGCTGTAAGTGTGAACATGTGCGTCCGTATGGCGAAATATTTATTTATAATCGTGCATGTTTGGGTGTGCTGGAGTGCTAGATTGTGGATTGTGCATGCAAGTTGTGTGCGTTGGAGGCTTGATTGTGATTGTGCTGTTGTGTGCGTTGGGAGCTTGATCGTGTTGTGCCATGTTGTGGCGTTGGGAGGCTTTATGTGATCGTGCGATGGGGGTGTGTTGGAATGTTTATTTTTGCTGTGATTTGAATAAAATGCGAGTGATTGTATCGTAATCTTTATTGTGTGGTTCTTTTCGGAGGTGTGAGGTTCAGTAACTCCTTTCACTCCCCCCCCCCCCCCCCCCCCCACCTAGACCGATCCTGTCAGGGCAGACCTCCAGGGGTCGGGTCGTGTACACCACACCACACACGCATACAGAGAGTGAGAGAGAGAGAGAGAGAGAGAGAGAGAGAGAGGAGAGAGAGAGCCGACAGACAGACAGACAGACAGACCAGACAGACAGACGACAAGAACAGACAGGCAGACGGACAGGACAGACAGATAGAGTGTTTAACCTTTTTTAACCTGACACGGTCTTAAAAAGAAAGATGGGGATATGGGAGGAGAAAGAGGACCATGGGCCGAGGGGGGGGGGGAGGGGAGGAGGAGAGGAGAGAGAGAGAGGAGAGATGAGATGGAGAGAGAAGGGAGGAAAGGGAGAGAAGAGAGAGAGGACAGACAGACAGGACAGGACAGACAGGACTGACTAGACAGCCAGACAGACAGACAAAAAGTGAGACAGAGAAAGAGAGATAGGACAGGACAGAGTTTATGGGAGGCAGGGGGTGTAGCGGAGAAGGATGAGAAACGTGGCACAGAGCGAGAGCGAGAGAGAGAGGAGAGAGGAGAAGAGAGGAGAGGAGAGAGAGAGGAGAGAAGAGACTAGAATGAGAGAGAGAGAGAGGAGACGGGAGAGAGAGAGAGAGAGAGCGAGATGGTTTAATTTAATGTTCAGAAGTCATTGGACACTTGACATTTCCATTAAAATGCAAAGATCAAACATCAAATACAATCAAAACACCGATGATGATGATGTTGATGGATGTGATGAGAGATTGATGATGCAGGATGATGATGAGAGACAGAGAGAGAGAGAGACACAGAGAGAGAGAGGGAGAGATCAAGATGACAGAGAGACGAGAGAGACAGAGAGAGAGAGGAGATGAGAGAGAGAGACAGGAGAGAGAGAGAGGGGGTGGGGTGGGGATGAAGGAGGACGTTTGCAAGGAGTCGAGGTGAATGGGGAAGGCAGGGGGAGGGGTGTGAAATGAAAAAGTGAATTGGAGCGAGGGGGCGGTAACTGTGTGTATGTGGGGGGGGGGGGGGGGGGCGGCGAGGGGGGGGGCGAGGGGGGGGGGGGGGGGAAGGTTGGGGGGCGGAGGGGGGAGGTGGGGCTGAGAGGGGAGGTACTCTCAAAGCAATCACCTGCCTCGTTATGGGATAAAATTGACCGGTGTTTCACTTCTGACATAATCGCGCACCATACAGATCGCGCTGTCCCATTTCAAGTTGCCGCCACACCGCTCATCCACGGACTTGTGTGTGTGTTGTGTTGTTGTGGTGTGCGTGTGCATGTGAGTGTGTGTCGTGTGTGTGTGTGTGGTGTGTATGTATGGGTGGGTGTGGGTGTGTGTGAGTGTGTGTGTGCTGTGCGTTGCGTGCGTGCGTGCGTGCGGGCGTGTGTGTGTGTGAGTGTGTGTGTGTGTGTGTTGTGTAGTGTGTGATGTGTTGTATGTATGGCGCGCGCGCGCGCGCGCGCGCGCGGGCGTGTGTGTGGTGTGTGTGTGGTGTGTGTGTGTGTGGTGTGTGTGTGTGTGTGTGTGTATGTATGTATGTAATGTATGTGATGTGGAGGGGTGTGTGTGTGTATGTGCGTGTGTGTGGAGTGTGTGTGTTTGTGTGTGTACTCGTAGTGCATGTGCGTGGTGTGTGCGTGTACGTACGTGCATGTGTTTGTGTGTGTGTGCGTACGTGGTGCGTGCGAGAATGTGTGCCGTACGTACGTGTGTGTTGGTGTGTGTGTGTGTGTGTGTGTGGTGTGTGTCGTGTGGTGTGTGTGTGGTGTGTTGCGTGCGCCACGCGGTGCGCGCGCGTTGTGTGTGTGATTTCAGGCCGCGGGCTGTGGTTGGAGGGGGGTCAAGCCGGTAGCACGTAGGTGGTAGGTAAGGTATAGTTTAGGTCCGGCGTGAAGCGGAGACAGAAGGACACGGCTTGGGGCAAGTGGACACGACGTGACGGTGGAGTGGCGGTTTCTGTTGCTGTGCTGTGCTGTGCTGTGTTGCGCTGGGACGGAGGACAGGCGGCGCTGGGCCATAAGAGAGCCAGACAGGACTGGCTGAATGGACTGGCTGACTGACTGACGTGAGGCAGGGGTTGGGCTTTCTCACTGTATTGTTGGGGATGGTGTCTTGGTCTTTTTAATCTTCTTCTTCTTCTTCTGCTTCTTCTTTTTTTCCCCCTTTTGTCTTTTTTCTTCTTCTTCTTCTTCTGCTTTTCTTCTTCTTCTTCTTTTCTTCTTCTTCTTCTTCTTCTTCCTCTTCTTCTTCTTCGTCTTCCTCTTCTTCTTCTTCTTCGTTCTTTTCTTCTTCTTCTTCTCGCTTCTTCTTCGTCTTCTTCTTTTCTTCTTCTCTTCTGCTTCTTCTTCTTGTTCTTCTTCTTTTCTTCTTTCTTTCTTCTTCTTCTTTCTTTCCTCTTCTTCTCTTCTCCTTCTCCTTCCTTTACTTCTTCTCCTTCTCCTTCTCCTTTCTCCTCCTTCTGCTTCTCCTTCTCCTTCTTATTCTCCTCCTTCTCCTCCTTCTTCTTCTTCTTTTCTCCTCCTTCTTCTTTTTCCTCTTCTTATTCTTTCCTTCTCCTTCTTCTTTCCTTCTCCTTCTTCTTCTTCTCTTCTTCTTCTTCTTCTCCGCCTTCTTCTTCTTCTTCTTCTCCTCCTTCTTCTTCTTCGCCTTCTTCCTCCTTCTTCTTCTTCTCCTTCTCTTCTCCTCCTGCTGCTTCTCCTCCGTCTTCTTCTCCTCTTCTTCTGTCCCTTCTCTTCGTCTTCTCTTATCCTTCTCCTGCTTCTTCTTCTCACTCCTTCTTTTTCTCCTTCTGCTCCTCCTGTCTTCTTCTTCTCCTGTCCGCCCCCCTTCTCGTCTTCGCTCTCCGTCTTCTTTCCTTCGCCTGCTCCTTCATCTTATCTTGCCTTCGTCTTCTCCTTCTCCGTCTTCTTTTCTTCGTCTCCTCCTTCTCCTCCTGCTTCTTCTTCTCCTTCTCCTTCGTCTTTCGTTCCTTCTTCTTCTTCTTCTTTCTCCTCCTTCTCCCTCCTTCTGCTTCTTGTCTCCTTCTCCTTCTTCCTTCTCCTTTCCTTCTTCTTCTTCTCCTTCTCCTTCTCCTTCTCCTCTTCTCCTTTCCTTCCTTCTTCACTTCTCCTTCTTCTTCGTCTTCTTATTGAAGTTGCCGTTATTTATTATCT
>JAFLJL010016437.1:37643-43363 GCA_018398815.1 Conus ventricosus
AGGGAGGGACGGAGAGAGAGAGAGAGATTAGTGTGGCGGGGAAAGTTGTGTACACACTACACAGGGCAATCTCGCACTGTTAAACAACAACAACAACAACAAAAGACAGCACAGCCTTGCACAGTACAACACAACACAGGACACGGTCACATCGCACAGTACAACACAAACACAGGGACACGGTCACATCGCACAGTACAACACAACACAGGACACGGTCACATCGCACAGTACAACACAACACAGGACACGGTCACATCGCACAGTACAACACAACACAGGACACGGTCACATCGCACCCGTACAACATAACACAGGACACGGTCACTCGCACAGTTTCAACACAACACAGGACACGGTCACATCGCACAGTACAACACAACACAGGACACGGTCACATCGCACAGTACAACACAACACAGGACACGGTCACATCGCCCCAGTACAACATAACACAAGACACGGTCACATCGCACAGTACAACACAACACAGGACACGGTCACATCGCACAGTACAACATAACACAGGACACGGTCACATCGCACAACCCAACCACGATAGCGCGACACAGTATAGCACCACACACGTACAGCACAACCCAAATAACACAATAGGGTATAGCACAACGCAACAACACAGTGCAGTATAGCACAACACGAAATATCACGAAACAATACAGTACAACACAATACAGTACAGTACAAAAAACACAGTATATTACAGTACAGTCCAGCACAATGCAACAATGCAGTACAGTACAACACAATACAGTACAGTACAAAACACACACACACACACACACACACACACACACACACACACACACCCCACACACAATGTATCACAATACAGTCCAGTACAACACAACAATACAACATAGTACAACACAATACAGTACAGTACAAAAACACACACACAGCATATTACTGTACAGTCCAGCACAACACAACAATACAACACAGTACAACACCATACAGTACAGTACCAAAAAAAACAGTATAAATATCACTGTACAGTCCAGCACAAACAATTTCAGTACAGTTCAACCCAGCATAGCGTATCACAATACAATACAGTACAACACAACACAACTTAGCATAATACAGTCAAAACAAAGTATAGCGTAATTTCAATTACAACACAACACAACTGAATACAATACAGTACAACGCAATATAGCACAATACAGCATAACACAATACAGTATAACAGGCCACAAATATAACTATAAAATACAGTACAACACAACAAAACACATCACAATGCAACACAATACAGCACAACACAGCATAACAAGATACAGTGTAGCACCCCACAAATATAATAAAATACAGTACAACACAACACCTCATAATACAGTACAGTGCAACACTCACATCACAATACAGTACAGTACAACACATCACAATACCGTACAACGCAGCACATCACAATACAATACAGTACAAACACAGCACATCACAATACATACAGTACAACACAACACAACACAATACAATACAGTACAACACTACACACTACATATCACGATGCAGCAACAGTACAACACAACACATCACAATACAATACAGTACAACACGGCACATAACAATACAATATAGTACAACACAACACAATCACAATACAACACAGTACAACACAACACATCACAATACAATACAGTACAACACAAACACATCACAATACAGTACAGTACAGTACAACACAGCACATCACAATACAACACAGTACAACACAACACATCACAATACAATGGAGTACAACACAAACACATCACATCACAATACAATACAGTACAACACGGCACATCACAATACAATACAGTACAACACAGCACATCACAATACAACACAGTACAAACACAAACACATCACAATACAATGGAGTACAACACAAACACATCACATCACAATACAATACAGTACAACACGGTACATCACAATACAATACGTACAACACAGCACATCAGAATCAACACAGTACAACACAACACATCACAATACAATGGAGTACAACACAACACATCACATCACAATACTATACAGTACAACACGGCACATCACAATACAATACAGTACAAAAACGGCACATCACAATACAATACAGTACAAACAACACATCACAATACAATACAGTACAACACGGCACATCACAATACAATACAGTACAACACGGCACATCAAAATACAATGCAGTACAAACACAACACATCGCAAAAACAATGCAGTACAACACGGCACATCACATCACAATACAATACAGTACAACACGGCACATCACAATTTCAATACAACACGGCACATCACAGTACAATACAGTACAACACAACACATCACAATGCAACACAGTACAACACGGACATCACATACAACACAGTACAACACAACACATCACAATACAATACAGTACAACACGGCACCATCACAATACAATGCAGTAAAAACACAAACAATCGCAATACAATACAGTACAACACGGCACATCACAATACAATACAGTACAACTCAACACATCACAATACAATACAGTACAACACGGCACATCACAAGACAATACAGTACAACACAACACATCACAATACAACACAGTACTACACGGTACATCACAATACAATACAGTACAACACAACACATCACAATACAACACAGTACAAAAACAACACATCACAATACAACACAGTACAAAACAAACACATCGCAATACAATACACAATACCCGTACAACACAACACATCACAATACAATACAGTACAAC
This sequence comes from Conus ventricosus, assembly GCA_018398815.1. Taxonomy (NCBI): domain Eukaryota; kingdom Metazoa; phylum Mollusca; class Gastropoda; order Neogastropoda; family Conidae; genus Conus; species Conus ventricosus. The sequence continues at coordinate 40,399 of JAFLJL010016437.1, forward strand.
ACAACACAACACATCACAAAACAGTACAACACAACACATCACAATACAATACATTACAACACTACACATCACAATACAATACAACACAGTACAACGCAACACATCAAAAATACAACACAGCACAACACAACACATCACAATACAATACAGTACAACACAACACATCACATCACATCACATCACATCACAAATACAATACAGTACAACACGGCACATCACAATACAACACAGTACAACACATCACATCACAATACAATACAGTACAACACTACATATCACGATGCAAAACAGTACAACACTACATATCACGATGCAATACAGTACAACACTACATATCACGATGCAATACAGTACAACACAGCACATCACAATACAATACAGTACAAACAAAAAACATCACATATACAATACAGTACAACACAGCACATCACAATACAATACAGTACAACCACGGCACATCACAATACAATACAGTACAACACAACACATCACAAAACAACAGTACAACACTACATATCACGATGCAATACAGTACAACACAGCACATCACAATACAATTTCAGTACAACACGGCACATCACAATACAATACGTACAACACAGCACAACACAATACAATACAGTACAACACAACACATCACAATACAATTTCAGTAAAGTACAAACACATCACAATACAATACAGTACAACACAACACATCACAATACAATACAGTACAACACAACACATCACAATACAGTACAGCACAACACAGCACAACACATCACAATGCAATACAGTACAACACAACACATCACAATACAATAAAGCACAGCACAACACTCACAATACAATACAGTACAACACAAACACATCACAATACAACACAGTACAACACAACACATCACAATACAACACAGTACAACACAACACATCACAATACAATACAGTACAACACAACACATCACAATGCAATACAGTACAACACAACACATCGCAATACAATACAGTACAACACGGCACATCACAATGCAATACAGTACAACACAACACATCACAATACAATACAGTACAACACAACACATCGCAATACAATACAATACAACACAACACAATACAATACAGTACAGCATAGTACAAACACAACACATCACAATACAATACAATACAGTACAAAACAACACATCACAATACAATGCAGTACAACACAACACATCACATACAATACATTACAGTGCAATACGGCACAATCACAATACAATACAGTGCAATACGGCACATCACAATACAATACAGTACAACACAACACATCACAATAAAATACAGTACAACACATCACATCACAATACAGTACAGTACACACAACACATCACAATAAAATACAGTACAACACATCACATCACAATACAGTACAGTACAAACACAACACATCACAATACAGTACAGGCTACAGCGCTGTATGACACAGTACCCCCAAAGCACTGCGCACACAGCACGGAACAATTCAACACAGTACACCACCACATCATACACCACCACATTATACACCACCACATCCTACACCACCACATCATACACCACCACCACAATCACCACAGCACGGAACAACACAACACAGTAACCACCACAATCATACACCACACATCATACACCACCACATCACATCATCATCATACACCACCACATCATACACCACCACATTATACACCACCACATCCTACACCACCACATCATACACCACCACCACAATCACCACAGCACGGAGCAACACAACACAGTACACACACCATCATACACCACCACATCATACACCACCACATCAATCATCATCATTACACCACCACAGCACGGAACAACACAACACAGTACACCACACAACATTACACCACCACATCATACACCACCAATCATACACCACCACATCATACACCACCACCCACCACAATCACCAACAACACCAACAATGACGAGCAATTTGACAACGAAGACACACACGGTGACGACGACGACGACGACGACACGGATGGCGACAAGGACGACGATGACGAGACTTGTGACCATTGTCGTGGATACGATCCTGCACCTCTTGCCCTTACACCACCAAGATTATCTCCATGACACAGATGATAAATGGTGAGATCAACGTCCTATCAGCCGGCGTCTGGGGTCAAGTTGTTCCCACACACCCCAGTCTGCGCGGGGGGTCAAGAGGGCACAGTTAGTGAGTGATATTCACGTTTAACGTGCACACACCCACTGAAGGTGATATGACAGATGCGGGTAAGTTATTGAAGGGGGGGGGGGGGGGGGGGGGGGGAGGGGGAGAGAACTTACCAAATTAGGCGCCCCGCAGACGAAGAAGAGATTCACTGTGTTGAAACAGTTTGCAGACACAACACACACTTCGCGGACGCGGTCAGCCACACGCAAGACGCGCTGTTGGGACGTTAGCATACCTGACCAAAATTTCATCTAGCCATACGCGCGCGAACTCTGCGCAAATGCAACCGTTCGAACGAAGAGAAATGGATGTCATTGCAAGCTCGATACAGAATAAAACTTTGGCAGCGGTCAGACGTAAGTAGTCATACATTAGTGCTTTAATACTAGCGTAGATACCTGCCCCAAAACTCGAGTATTCAGCCTAGCTAACATAGGCACTGTCGTCAAGAAGCGGAAAATGAAGTGGTACGGACATGTGTCCCGTTCAGCAGGCCTTGCAAAAACAAGTCCTGCAAGGAACAGTCAGAGGAAGCCGCAACAGAGGAAGACAAAGGAAGAGGTGGGAAGACAATATCGAGAGTGGACTGGGAACGAGCCTAGCAGAATCTCAGCGAGTGGTGGAGGACAGGGACAGATGGAGGAGAGTGGTGGCCAGATCATCAGGGGTGCCCCCCAACGACAACAGACGATGTCAAGGGACAGGTGAAAAACATACATGTACCACTGTCGATCGTCGTCTCTACGGGAGGAAAACTACTCGTAA
>JAFLJL010016440.1:0-2500 GCA_018398815.1 Conus ventricosus
TTTCTACTTGTTTCACACCAGCCTGAATTCCAACTTAGTTTTTGTTGTAAAAAACATTCCTAAATATTTGTACGAATTGGTTACTTTAACCCCAGAATTACCATACCACCAAACTTCATTCTTAGCTAAATATCCACCCTTTCCGAAACACAATAATGTTGGTTTTATCAAGGTTTACTGTCAACTGTAGTTTATCAGCTTCCCGTTTCAAAACATTCAATTGGTTTTGCAATCCTATTGCTGTACTAGACAACAGAATTACATCATCGGCAAACAGCATCATAAAAATCTCCACAGCACCTGGGATAATCTGAATACATGTTTACCATTTCTTGAGAGTTCTAAAGCAAGCTCATTGATAAAGAAAGAGAGAGGGAGAGAGAGAGAGAGAGAGAGAGAGAGAGAGAGAGAGAGAGAGAGAGAGAGAGAGAGAGAGAGAGAGAGATGTGGAGACAGAGAGATATGGAGATAGAGAGATTCAGTGAGACAGAAAGAGATAAAATCTAAGAACTCTCTCTCTCTCTCTCTCTCTCTCTCTCTCTCTCCCTCTCTCTCCTCCTCTCTCTCTCTCTCTCTCTCAACAAGGTGGGCAGAAGGCGTTGTGCTCAAAACAGTATCGGTATTTAATTGATGATGAGTAATAGGCCTAGTCTGTTCAATACAAAAATCAGCGCTGCCAGTGCAGCAGTTCTACATTTTCCTCATGTAGAGTTATTGCCACGTAGTGCTAAAGAAAGAAATAGAAAACAAAACACACGAAAGTATGTAGAGCTACTGCCACGTAGTGCTAAAGGACAGTAGCCAATAGAGATCGCAAGTCAGCCTTCGAGCTTCTTTCTCCTTTTTTGCCATCTATATAGAGCTAATCAAAAATGTCCATTAGTGACAGAGGGCAGTCGCTTTTTAGCTAATTTTCGTTACTTCTCGTAGTGCCGAACAAGGTAGAGGTTTGAATACGTAGTGCTATTGCTACATGACTAAGCGAAGACTCTCTCTCTCTCTCTCCTCCCCTCTCTCTCTCTCTCTCTCTCTCTCCTCTCCTCTCTCTCTCTCTCTCTCTCTCTCTCTCTTCCTCATTAGATATTTATTCATGGATATCCATGAAAATTTCATATGGAGCAACTAAAACAAAACAAAACAAAAAAAAAAAAATAAATAAAACAAACTAAAAGAAACCTAGGCATCACTTTTAAATTTAGACCTCTGTGACACTTAATTGGAATGATGAGAGAGAGAGAGAGAGAGAGAGAGAGAGAGAGAGAGAGAGAGAGAGAGAGAGAGAGAGAGAGAGAGAGAGAGAGAGAGAGAAGAGAGAGAGATGAAGCATGAAATGCAAAAATTCACTTTCCGTCCGAAAATCAATTTTCATCAAATGAAAATTATTTTCATGTGCAAATTATGATCAATAGGCCCGATAATCAATAACTAGGTGCGAATAACGCCTGATAATCAATTATCGAACCGGTTATTGATTTTTACACCTAATATTGATTTGGTAAATAATTTGTACATATAATTGATTTTTGGCCCGTTATTGATTATCGGGGCCGGTTATTAATTTCCGGCATAATCTGCACCTGGTTATTGATATCGGGTCTGTTGGTAAGTAATTTTGCACATAAAATCGATTTTCGTACTATGAAAATCGATTTTCGTGAAATGCACACAATTCACTTTCCGGCCGAAATCAATTTTCATAGTATGAAAATCAATTTTATAAGCAAATTACTTACCAATAGGCCCAATAATCATTAACCAGGTGCAAATAACGTCTGATAATCGATTAGCGGGACCGGTTATTGATTTTTACACCTAACATTCATTTTGGGTAAATAATTTGCACATAAAATTGATTTTCGGTCCCATTATTGATTGTTGGGGCCTGTTATTGATTACCGGCGTAATTTGCACCTGGTTATTGATTATTGGGCCTATTCGTAAGTAATTTACACAGAAAATCGATTTTCATACTATGAAAATTGATTTTCGGCCGGAAAATGAATTCTGTGAATTTCACGCTTCACAGAGAGAGAGAGAGAGAGAGAGAGAGAGAGAGAGAGAGAGAGAGAGAGAGAGAGAGAGAGAATTTATATATGTGTATCTGTCATGCCTTAAAACAATACCAACAATAGCACAAAAAAAATTAAAAGGAGAGAGAGAGAGAGAGAGAGAGAGAGAGAGAGAGAGAGAGAGAGAGAGAGAGAGAGAGAGAGAGAGATGAACTAATATTTTACCAGTATTACGTATACTATATGGTGACAGGAAGAGAAAAGAGGGAAGAGACACACAGAGAGAGAGAGAGAGAGAGAGAGAGAGAGAGAGAGAGAGAGAGAGAGAGAGAGAGAGAGAGAGAGAGAGAGAAAGAGGGAGAGAGGAGAGAGAGAGAGAGAGAGAGAGAGAGAGAGAGAGAGAGAGAGAGAGAGAGAGAGAGAGAGAGATTGACAGACATTGCGCACTTGCGCGCGCGCGCACACCCACCCTCACGCACGCACGCACACGC
>JAFLJL010016440.1:7500-17500 GCA_018398815.1 Conus ventricosus
AGAGAGAGAGAGAGAGAGAGAGAGAGAGAGAAGACAGAGAGAGAGAGAGAGAGTGTGTGTGTGTGTGTGTGTGTGTGTGTGTGGTGTTGTGTGTGGTGTGCGCGCGCGCGCGCCCGCGCAGTAGAGTTGTGTGTGTTGTGTGTGTGTTGTTGTTTGTTGTTTGTAGTGATGATTGGATGTGGTGGGGTGTGGTGTGCGCGCTGCGCGCGGCGCGCGGTGTGTGTGTGTGTGTGTGTGTGTGTGTGTGTGTGTGTGTGTGTGGTGCGTGCGTGCTGGTGTGTGCGTGGTGCGACGAGCTGTGTGTGTGGTGTGTGTGTGTGTGTGTGTGTGTGTGTGTGTGTGTGTGTGTGTCGTGTGGTCGCGTGACGTGTGTGTGTGTGTGTGTGTGTGTGTGTGTGTGTGTGTGTTGTGTGCGCGCGTGCGTGTGTGTGTGTGTGTGTGTTGTGTGTGTGTGTGTGTGTGTGTGTGTGGTGTGTGTGTGTGTGTGGTGCGGTGTGTGTGTATTTTGTGTGTGTGTGTGTGTGTGTGTGGTGTGTGTGTGTGTGTGTGTGTGTGTGTGTGTGTGGTGTGTGTGTGTGTGTGTGGTTGTGTGTGTGTGTGTTGTGTGTGTGTGTGTGTGTGTGTGTGTGTGTGTGTGTGTGTGTGTGTGTCTGTGTCTGTGTGTGTGTCTGTGTGTGCGACTGTGTGTGTGTGTGTGTGTGTGTGTGTGTGTGTGGTGTGTGTGTGTGTGTGCGAGTGTGGTGTGTGTGTGTGTGTGTGTGTGTGTGTGTGTGTGTGTGTGTTGTGTGTGTGTGCGAAACTCGCGCTCGCATGCTTATGTTAACTTCTATATGATGCATATTTGTAATTTAGATGTAAGAATCAGGATTGGTTCTGTGTCAGGCCTTCATATAAATGTAGGGAAACGAATGCCGTTTGGCTAGGAAGTGAGAAAAATTCTGAAGTCTGTTATATGGAACATTTAGGTATGGAGTGGAATCCATCTAAATTCCGAGTATTAGGAGTGTGGTTTACTAACGACCTGAAAGAATGTGTAGATATAAATTACTCGGAAAGACTAGCAGATGTCAAACACTTATTCAAAATATGGGTAAAACGACAGTTAACACCCCTTGGTAGGGCAACAATATTAAAATCTCTTATCTTCTCAAAGTTGACACACCTCTTGTTACTATTACCAAATCCACCAGACATTTGTTTGGAATAAGAGGCCAGATAAGATTAACCGAAAAATGGCACATAAAAGTATCAAGATGGCGGTATTGGTCTTCCTGACCTAAAAACCTTTGTTTTATCTCTGAAGCTGTCTGGATACGTAAAGCTGAAACGTCAACTCATAAATGGCGAAATATTCTGTTGCATAACTTCCCTAAATGGTCGCTTATGAAAAACATGTGGTCCAGAATTCGTTTCCAAATTTACCAAGTATAATCACTTTGGGGCTGAAGATCTTGATGCATATAAAGTTGTTTACTGCAAGTGTTCCGCCCAAAACTCCAATCAACTTCTTGCCGAACCAGTATGCCATAATAAGCTATTTCAAATCGGAAAGAAGTGCATTGTATCAAAAACAAAAACAAAACCAAAAACTAAGTAGCAGAAATATTAACTGTCTCGCCCACTTTTTTGATGATAAAGGAAAGTTTTTGACTACAAGCACTTTTTAAATACAATTATAATGTAAATATTGATTTGTCACTTTTGCAGGCTTATTGACTATAATGGACTATGTACAAACGTCTGGTATAATTATAAAAAACCGATAAGTACATAAACTCATTGTCACCGATCGGCGGTAGTAAATTAGCCGTCCATGTGTTTGGAGTAATGGTAGTTCAGAAATGGAGAGCGTGTGCGCGTGTGCATATGTGTATGTGTGTGCGAGCGTGCGTGTGTAAGATTGGGGTTTCGGTTAAGGTGGAATGTTAGGCTAGGTAGGGGGGGCTGGAGAAATAAGACATACAATATTCTTGGGTTCTAATCTTCACTTGTTGAAGTGATGGAAGCGGGGGGTTCGGTTTCGTTCCCGATTGTTACCCTTTTGTTACTTTGGTTCTACATCAGAGGAGGCGGGGCAGGATATCGGCTGTTGTTGGTGTTGTGAGATCTGAGTTGTTGTGGTAAATTGTGTTGTTGCACGAGCAACAACGAGTCCGTTGGTCCGGCGTGTCAGCTCTGCGGAGGGATACGCTGCTCTGACCAATCGCTGTTTTGTGTTGTGAGTAGAGTTCGCTTGATTCCGACCAGCGCGGAATGCGTTGGGGTAGCTTCACTTCGGTCCCTGGTGTTCGTCGGAGTGGACGCGCCTTGTAGTTGCGGCGGTAGCGCCGTTAGTCGAGCTGAGTGACTTCGAGTCATAGTTAGTGCCAGGTCCGTCGGGGTCTGGTGTGCCCTTGGCCTGTGCCGGGTTCTGTGTCGTCTCTGTTGGCAGCCACTTCAGCCAGTTGCAGAACTGGGTGTGGTTGAACGTCTGTCTGTCCAGGTTGGTGATTTGTTAGGTTCATGGTGGTGCTGTTCGTCATGTTGTCTTGTATTATGGCGAGTTGTACTGTAGTTGTCTCATGTTATGGTTAGTTGTATTATGTTTGTTGCGTATACTGGTTGTCTGGTATGATGTCGTCTTGGTTCGGTGAGTGAAGCTTTTTGTCAGCCGGTTTGTGTTGTTACCTCTTTTCTGTATATTCTGTAAATAGTGTACATAGTGGTTCCTATTATTAAGTGTTCATTATTATTATTATTGTTCCCGAGTTCGATTGTCGTGTGACAGTTTGGCTAGACAATGTGGGTTCGATATAATAACCGTTGATGGACGGTGATGTGGATATTGGTTGTGATCAGTTCATGTTAATTTCAGGAGGGTCAGTAAGAAGGAAGTACGAGGTTGCATTTTTGTTGAGGATCATAGTATGAGTCAGGTGCAGATGTGTCTGCGTAAATCGTAAAGGGATTGTGCTCAATTTTCAGTTGTAAATAGTAGTAGTTCGTTGAAATTGATTAATGATTTCGGAGTTGACCTGCACAGCGTTGGAAACGGTTAACTGTGCAGTAGGGCCAAGGCTAATTGGTAGTCGAGTGGTTTATACTGGAGTACGGTCGTGACGATTCAACTTATATTGGTGTCTTTTCACTTTCGTTACGAGTCGGGGTTCTCGACGCGGGTGTCGTGCGCGTGCAGACTGTATCTGTGACGTACGTATTTGGTACAGGACAGCGAGTACATATGGTTAGAAGTGGTTATGTGTGTGTTTTTTTTTAAGTGACAGTCGTCCAACATGCAGGGATGTATGTGTTTGTGACAAAATAGGGTTGGAGAAAGATATTTTAGGTTGTAGGGAGACAGTCCCATTATGAATTTTGGTAGTCGGGAAGAAGGGTGAGGTAAAGTTAAGGCGGGTAGTTCAGCAGTTGATAGGATAAAAACGAGGATGTGCCGCATGTAATATTGTATGAAGTATGGTTGTGTTGGCATAACAAGGATTAACCACTGGATTGTCTGACAATAGATGACATGAGAGTGGGGTGCTGGATGGAAATTTTGATGAACAAATCATGTTTTGATATATGATTATAATTGACAGTGCAAAGAGGGATGAGAATGTGAAGGATTGTGGCGGCGAGCCGATTCTTTTGTATGAATATGCTAGAACTGTGAACCGTTGGAAATTAATAAGTTCTTTTGTTCTTTTGTTGTTTTTTTGAGATGTGGATTACTACTGATTACTATGTGGAAACATTTCCTTGTGAGATTGCCCATTTCCTAATTTTTGTTTAGTATTTCCTAAGGGGGCCCATGGAGTCCGTATTGGAGTGCTTAGATTGGGATTATTTCTCCGAGAATTGTGTGCGAGTCATAATTTCATATGTAATAGTGTAGATTGGCTTAGAGAGAATATTGTTTTACTGCTGTTGTAAAGGTTGGCAGGGAATGATCTGATAACCCCAAAGTAACGGGTTATGGGGGTGTATTCGAATTCAAGTGGTCAATCTCATTCCCGAGTGGGAGGTAGGCAAGGGAGATGGAGAGTTAAAGCTTTACCCGGTAGCCTATAGGCCTTGATGACTCGGGTTGTAGCAACACTACAGTAGTGGCATACAGTTGTGTCAGCAGGTGGTATCCTGTTCCGTCCTGAGGCTGGGGCCGGACCGCCGCAGTCTGCTGCCACGTGCCGGCAGGTGAGCGGCGGTGTCCCGTTGCCTGCTGCTTTCCCGGGAGAGGGAGACCATCCAGGCCGTCGGCTGTCTTTCGGCTACCGGGGTTCTCCCGGGGGTTCTCCAGCCACCTGTTGCTCTACCCGGTTCGGCGTCCTGTGAGGGGGCGCTGCACCAGACCTTCCCTCACCCTCAGGGTCCGGCGGGGCCGTCAGAAGAGGAGGCGTCCTTCGAGCCCCGGACTCGTCGAGAGGGCGTCTGGTGTGTGTGGTGGCGCTAGGTGTCGTGCCCAGCGCAGGGGAGGAGTCAGACCGTGAGGAGTCACGGTCGCCGCCGGGGCGTAGAGTCTTCGGGGAGTTGGACTGTGGGAGGCCACGGTCGGCGCTGAGGTGCAGTCTTCCGGGGAGGTGTCAGCCGTGAGGGGCCAAGTACAGCGCCGAGGACTGGAGCTCTCCGGGCCGGGATGGGTTGTCCATAGTTGTAGTATAAAGGGTGTAGTGTTAGGTAGTAGGGTTAAGTGTGTGGGGTTAGGTAGTAAGGTAAGGGTGTTAGCTACTGCCTCCTTTTGGGACGTAGTGGCCAGCACAGTGTAGGGCACTTGTCGTTGCCTCCCTTAGGGACGCAGTGACCAGTGCGATAGTGGTCCCGGGTCAAAAGAGAAGGGTGGGTCCTGGGAGAGGTGTGGGTGGTAGTAGTTTAGATATTAGAGTCCCTTGGGTTTGTCCTTGTCCCTATTAGTTAGCCACCACGTGTGCGGGCTATCTCTGCGTCCCTAGGTCGCAGGGATATACCGCAACTGGTTCTGTAGCATAGGTTAGGATTCTCAGGGTCGAAGCAGGGTAGGGTGGGTCAGTGAAGAAGTGGGATACCGGTGTGTGGCTGTAGATGGACATGAGTGGTGGCGCCATGGTATGTTTGTGTGTGTGAAATAAAGAGGTGCGCGTGATTGTAAAGCTGGGTTAGTGTGCTGTGTTGTCTGCTATAGTGTGTTGTAGGTGTGGGTAGGGCTGGTAGGGCCGTCCGGCTTAGCGACCGTGACACTCATCATTGTGCTTTTAAACACATTTTTGCTATAAATAAAGGCTCCAAATTGTATTATGATATCCTTATTGCAAATAACCCTAAGCCAAAATGCTGTGATAAATGGGACATAAAATTGTTAATGCAAAATGATTGGAAATCCTGCTTATTGTTAATGCAAAATGATTGGAAATCCTGCTTTTTGCACGCGCATAAGATACGTGATGTAAGGCTGCAGTTGTTTCAACTGAAAATATTACACAGGTGTTTATGCTCAAGTATTGTTTTAAAGGAGATTAGAGTCGTTTAAAAAATAATAACTGTAGTTTTTGTAGCACATTCAAAGATAGCATTGATCATATGTTTAGGAAATGTCACCATGTACAAGTATTTTGGCTCATTGGTTTGATGAAGAAAAAATGTTTGAATGCTGAAAATGTACTTTTGACAGAAGCTCTAGTACTATTTGGCTATGACAATATGATTGTTGGCGACACCGTCTTTTACTTTATAGTACTATTTGCGAAGCATTACATATATGCTTGTAAAATAAACAACACCCTGCCAAAAATACATGTATTGATAAACAAATTAAAATTCAGATACAAAATTGAGGAACATGTTTCATATATAAAATTAAACCATGCAGAATTTTTGACCAGATGGCTGGCATACAGACCATTAATGGATACTGTTTAACAGTTATACCCTTGTGTTTTTGTTTTCTTTCTTTCTTTCTTTTTTTTAACAACCTGCAGTAATAGATTCTGAAGTGTAAGGTGTGAAGTATGTAAATGAACACTTCTTTGTACATTATTAGAGGCCTGAGTTCAATATTTTGCCAAATGCAATGATGTAAAAAACATCCCTGTCAGCATGATTTTCCTTGATACATTCCCTCTCTCTCCTCCCTCCCTCCCTCCTCTCTCTCTCTCTTCTCTTTCTCTCTCTCTCTCTCTCTCTCTCTCTCTCTCTCTCTCTCTCTCTCTCTCTCTCTCTCTCTCTCTCTCTCTGTGTTTTTAATTGGTTTCATTTGAAAATGATTTCACGAATATGTGAATTCAAATTGTTTAGGGTGGTTTTCTTTCTTTCTTTCTTTCTTTCTTTCTTTCTTTCTTTCTTTCTTTCTATACATATTTGCCTTCCCCTCGTTACCCCCCCCCCCATTTTCCTGTAAATATATATGAATGCATATTAAAAAAAAGTTTTTGGAAAATCAGGATAACTGACTTTTGGCAGCCTTTCTCACCTTTCCCCTACCTCCTATGTGTTCCCTGTTTTTCAAAGACCCTCCTAAAGATTACAGAACGGTATTCAGTGATGAATGCGTGCTTGATTTTATATGCTTTGCTCCATGAATGTTGTGTTGTTTCAGATATGATGACGACAGTTTGTTGTTCAGCAGGCAAGCATTTACAAAATCACAACAGTATTGCAAATCATCATGCCGCAATGGTAGTTGGGCCACATCCCCTTCTCATGCTGTCGCCGTCCCCCCCCCCCCCCTCCAGAGAAACACGCTTTATTTAGCTAACAGGAGAAATACATATGTGCGTAAAGAGGACAGTGCGCAGAGATTTTCACACATACATTAAACTGATAATACATAAACATTTCTAGCTATTGTGAAAAATAGAATAAAAAAACACAAACGGGTATGAATACAAACGTAGGCACATTAAACACAAGCATATTCCAGTAATTTCCAAGAATATGGAATGTAACATAGCTGATAATATCAATGGTATGAACAGAAAAACAATAGTCGCCATACATTGCTTTGATACATCATTTCATCATTTTAATTAATTTCAGGAGTTTACATTTTTTACAAGTTTTTTTACCCTCTCTTTCCTTCTTCCCCCCTCCCCCCCTTCCCTTATACTCAAACTTCACTCTAAGTCTCACTCTCTCTTTAATCCCACTCCCCCTTCATATGCACACCCCTCTCTATCTTTTTACAATGCTTATGGATGTCTGACTCTTTCTTGCCGGTTGTTACCTAGTATCGATGAAACATTATGGAACAACAACAACAACAACAACAAATGCTAGGAGCATTTAGTTGAAGTTACTGTTTCTCATGTGTACCGCTTACATTTAAGTGCTGATTATAATTGACATAAATAAGTCAATATACAAGTCTATAAAACAAAACAAAAAAGAAAAAAAAAAAGGACAACCACCATGGCTTTGTGACGATTTTCACTTTTTAAGGCATATTTTTTTAAAGAAGTTGACATTTACTCCTCAAGCAGACCTGTATAAGGTGGTCATTTTCTTTCAAACTCCAACAGCTGCATTTCAGAGCTATATATATAGAATATAGAAAGAATTTAACAGTGCAGCAGCTGAATACCAAGAGGCGCTGAAAAAAAGTGGCTACAACTACAAATTACAATATAACCCAGATAACAACATGAACAGCAACAGGAAAAACAGGAAAAGAAAAATTATATGGTGTAACCCTCCATATGATGGAAGAACAAAAACTAACGTAGGAAAAGAATTCCTCAGAATCCTTACAACATCATTCCCAAAAGAACATGTATTATCTAAAATATTCAACAAAAATACAGTCAAGCTATCATACTCGTGTATGCCCAACCTTAAAAATATAATTGATTCTTCCAATAAAAGCAAAAACAACACAACCAAAGAGGGTGATGAAAGGATATCTTGTAATTGCACAAAAAACGACCAGTGCCCTCTGAACAATAAATGTCTCTACAACGACATTGTGTACCAAGCTACGGTAACAACAGACAGTGATAAAGAAACATACATAGGGATCACGGCAAACCATTTTAAAACCAGATATGCAAACCATAAACAGTCTTTCAAAAATGAAAAATATGAAAACCAAACAGAATTAAGTAAATATATTTGGAAGCTTAAAAATAAGAAAATAGATTACCACATATCATGGAAAATTATAAAAAGAGCAACAGCATACAACAACATTTCTAAAAAATGCAACTTATGTACTACAGAAAAGTGGCTGATATTATGTAAACCCCACCTAGCATCCCTGAACTCTAAAGTAGAAATGATAAACAATTGCAGGCATAAATGGAAATCTTTGTCAATGCACCATTCCGTGGCACGTCCCCCTGAACGCGCCCCCAAAAAGAAAAAAACCGGCAGGCCACGTGCCGCACGCACAGAGCTCACACGCCCACACACCACAATATATAACACCTGTGGCGTGCCCAAATTGTATACCCTGAGGAGAGCGTTTTATTTAGCTTGAAACAAGCTTGTAGGTTTTTAATTTTTCCATTTTAAAATTCTATTTTAAACTGGTATATATATATATATATATATATATATATATATATATATATATATATATATATTGAATTATAAACAAAGCTTGCTCTTATGTCTTAGATTGAAGAAATAGGGGGAGATACGCATTCATACCTGCAGTGGCAGATGATTCTGCCTAACTAACAGTATGTGCTTGAGTGGGTGGATGGGGGAAAAAATGCTTCTCAAAATGAGCCTTCAGCAAGCTTATATTCTCCAAGGGGGAGAGACATCCTCCAATAGGGAGGGAAACTCACTAACATATAACTCCTGGTCATATACCGATATTTCGAAACTTGGTGGTTTTCTCCTCAGTGACCGCGGAAAGTGGTAATTTGACTCCTCTGCCTTTTCAGTTTTAAGAAGAATGCAATCCCAGAAAAGGCTGGTGTGCAATACTGTAGTATGTTTGTTGAGTTTTCAAAAAACCAACCAAAGGTGCCATCTAAGAAGCAAAAGAAAATCATGAAAGAGCAAAACAAGCTACATTTTCTTGTGAAAAGTAGAAAATATAAAAAGATTTCCTCTAAGACACAAGTGCTGAGGGCCAGTTCTTGGAATGAATCCGCAAGGGACTAAAATACAACAAACTAATAAATTCCAAGGACAAGTACCGAGCACCGTTCCAGCAACTTACAGAGCAGCTTGGTGTTGCAATGACTGCAAGAAATATTGAATTATAAACAAAGCTTGCTCTTATGTCTTAGATTGAAGAAATATGGGGAGATACGCATTCATACCTGCAGTGGCAGATGATTCTGCCTAACTAACAGTATGTGCGTGAGTGGGTGGATGGGGGAAAAAATGCTTCTCAAAATGAGCCTTCAGCAAGCTTATATTCTCCAAGGGGGAGAGACATCCTCCAATAGGGAGGGAAACTCACTAACATATAACTTCTGGTCATTACAGATATTTCGAAACTTGGTGGTTTCTCCTCAGTGACCGCGGAAAGTGGTAATTTGACTCCTCTGCCTTTTCAGTTTTAAGAAGAATGCAATCCCAGAAAACTCAACAAGCATACTACAGTATTGCTTCCAGAACAATTTGAAAAAATTAACAGTCATCCCGTCAGTTCCCGGACTTTTGCCATTTTTCATATGCTTTAACGCTATCGTTGCTTCTTCTTTAGATATTATGCCTTCCAATTTTATCAGATTCTAATTTAGTTAGTTTTGGTAAGTTTATGAGATATTGTTCTAAGTCAACATTTTTGGTTTGTCTTTCTTCATATAATTCTTTATAGAATGTTTTAGTTCCTTCCAAAATCTCGTCTGTTTCTGAAAGTGTCCAGTCTCAATGTGTTACAAGTTTAAACATTTGTTTGCTCACGAAGTGTCTTTTCTCAAGGGAACAAAAGTATCTGTTTACTTTTTCTCCATCAGATACCCATCTCGCTTTGGAGCGCAAAATTATACCGTCCATTTTTATTCTTCTGATTTCTGACAACTGTTTCTTCTTTTCTTGTAAGAGCATTAAGTCACTTTTACTTTTGAAGCTATCTTTTTCCAGTTCTTGTATT